>JAOBRD020683302.1:0-31769 GCA_027575215.2 Hydrozoanthus sils
ATATTGCTCTGTATACCAGTCTTAAAGACTGGCAGCACTCGAGCAATTTTGAATTTATCTGGTACAACTCCGGTTGAGAAGGATGTGTTGAGTATAATTTCTAGGGGCTCAGATATTATTGATTTAAGAAGCTTGAGTATTTTTGACGGTATACTGTATGGGCCTGTAGCTTTGCGCTCGTTGATTTGTGAAATAATGGCTTCGATTTCAGAAGAAGAAGTCGGGAAGAGGTAAAAGGTATCGTTTGATTGGTTATTGAGGTACTGTTGAACAATAGGCGTTACATTATCACTTTTACTTGGCTGGCTTATGCTCCTCTTTGGAAGGTCGCTCATGTGCTCTTTAATTTGTTGGGAGGGGGTAAACATTTGTGCAGCCGTGGCGAGATGGGTAACCTTTGCCAGAAATTCTGTAGAAGTAGATGTACTTGGTCCCGCTTTTCGCTGTTGTCAGGGTTTGCTTTTTCTGGTTGGTCCAAGAGAGCCATGCTAGTAGTTAAGACTGGACTTCCTCTGCTCCTGGCACCGGCTGTAAATTCGTTGGAGCAACTGAGTTTGAATTAATTTCTCCCCGAAAGTTTCCCTTAGGACTGATAGACCTGGTATGGGTTAAACCAATTCCACAGTTCTCCTCAGCTGCAACTCGTCCCAGCAGTTGCTTCTGGACTGTGGATTGCCACTGCCTCAGTATCAGCAAGCTAACTTTCTTCCAAAAACATTTTACAACTATTTACATGTTATGAATTACCACCAAATTGAACAATTGTTTGGCAAACTAAAGAGGTTTCTCCGAGTTGTTGTAGTTACAAAGAATTCCTGGAGTCGAGGGCCTTGGAAAAAAATTATAAAATTTCAAGAGTTTTCATTGATTTCCTTGACCACTACGTGTGTAATCCAAGTAACGAACAAAACAAACGGTATATGAAAAGAATAAATTAAAAAAATTCCATTATATCTGTTATTAGGCAACGGATATACAGAAAGTGCAATGATTCGGGACAAAGTCACACATTTTAAAATAGTGATATAGTACTGCCTTGTCTTACAGCTGGCAAAGAATAAATTTTCATACTAAAAATATTGAATGTTGGCTACATGTAGTCCAAATTAAAGTTACTGCAAAACAAACGAGATTGCTACCTTCCTTGTGGGTACCCCGGCATATGATATCCTGCATTTTTTACCATTTCTATTCATACAGTGAATGCTTTTGGTTGACTTTACATGGTGCAGGTGAAAGCATTCTGAGAAGGATTAATGCTGTTACAATGATTGGTCTTTTCAACAACCTAATGACTGTTGATGATTTCTGCTTAGGTTGCCGAAACATCAGTTAGTGTCACAGTAATTGCCATTCTCTGGGCTGCCTTTATCTGGATAATTGCACGATGTGTTGGTGAAGGTTTTGGGGTGAGTGGGAACCTCTTACTACATTAACATCAATAAAAGAAGAATCAGATTTTCTTCTGCACATTCTGCTTTATTACAATCTTAAATAAAATGTGTAAATAAATAAACAATTTGATGATCTTCTCTTTAAAAACGTTTCCAACGGTGCAAGAAATCTAAATTGCATTTCCTTCTAAGAGTACTCGTCTTCCTGCCTGGTTGTGAGTGTGTTTGTCTGTGATTAATTACAGCTACAAGGAAAACAACCTTTAGAGATTCTTTAAATGAGAAATTACTAAGCAATAAACGTTGATGATTATGCCAACTTTGATTGACGTATCAGAGATATGAAAGGCTACTAAAGTTCATGTTCATCTCGATGCAACTTCCTTCTTAGGAACCATGAAACGGGACTACAGGCACTTATTCTTCTTGTTAGATGAGACTACAAAGCTGAGTTGCACTCTCTCCGAGCTAAACAGCTTGAACATAAACTGACGAAAGTCACAAAGATGCAGCAGAATAATTTGTTTCTGCTTTTTGCACACTCTATGTCTTGAACAAACCAGCAGCTAACTTGATCAGTTTTTACAGAAGAATCAGTCTGGATGCTCTTTCTCAATCCTCACTGGAACAACTGTTACAACCTGATTTTCAAACACCCATCTCTTCACTCGTCCAAATACAAACAAGAAAATGAGTAAAACAGACAGGTACTGGATCCAAGCCCATTTAATCAGCTGCCAAAATCCGGGTCGATAGCTAATTTGTGTTGTCAAGGAAAAAGTATTGAATTCAATTTTTCTAAACAATATACACATTTCAACAATGTTGAAGTATAGCCAGATAGGGAAATCTATAATAAAGGTGTCCTGTTGGCAATTTGAAGTTTCACAGTTACCTGAATTCTGGCAACTAAAGTTTCATGGTCTGATTTTAAAAATTGAAAATTTTCTAGAAAACGGGATGTAAGTTTTATGATGCAGGAAGGATACATTATGACCTCTTCTGGGTAATGAATTGTTCCTTTAATAACAAACGGCTGTCCAGCACCTCTTCCACTTATCCACATCGGGTAGCCAGACACATACTCTGTGGACACTAAAATGTTTCAAAGCATTATTCAGTATTACTGATACGATACGGTAAAAAAGGCTAGAAAACCTCTTAACAGCAGGCCCATTGGAAGCGAGGGCAGGGGGCAATAATTTTCTCATAATTCAAAGTTTCCATGTTAGATTAATTTTGAATTTACTAAACACTGACTGCACTTCTATGCTAGCTATGCTTGCAACCCCCTTCCACCTCCAATATCAAATTTGTTCTGACAAATCCAAATAGCTCTGTCTGCCTAATTGAAGCAGCTCAAATAAGCAGGAAGGAGCTGCTTCAATCTAAAAACACCTTATGCTGACCAAGTTTGAAAGCCAAAATACAAAAACATTGTCAAATTTATGTTTAGACTGACTTTGTGCCAGCCAAAAAAGTGACAGTTGCAAAATAGAGCAATCTTGCCAACTATCAAACATTGTAAGAACCAAAATCTATGGAGATGTGAGAAATATATCTCAACTGTTGAAGGTGCTGTGTTTTGGGTTTCCAAAAGAGCATTATTATGCGAATTGCCCTTGGAAACTTACTGAGTAAGTGCTTCTGCTTGAGTAAGCACCAACCTCCAAACTTGGCTCAGATATAGTGCTGCAGGGGATGGACGCTTACTTGGTCAAACAAAGTTAATGCTTTAAAAATATTAAACATAAACAAAAGTTCACTCATACCATTCCTTATAGCATAAGCAGCAAAGACTTTAGTTAGTTCATATGCCTCTTTTCTTGAGCTTGTTGAATCAATCACAGGCGTCTGTAAGGATCAAATGAATGTAGAGGTTTAAAGGTGTGTATGATCCACTGATGTATGCCCTGAGACAGAAAATGCTGGTTAAACAGGTAATTTTGGTAGACATTTTTTTTGATCTGCAATCTTTATTCTACATTTGGTGGATATGCATGCTTGTTAACTTGATATCTTAGTAATATAAGCAGATGTACGGTATAATGTGCATTCTGACTGGCTGTGGTGACTCTAAACACAAGTAGAGTATACCTGCATTTGTTGTTGGGGGGATTTATTGGTTGTTTGTGTGACTTTTTTTACTTCACTCAAGAAGTGTGAAAAAACTTGTCTGTGGCGCAGTTTTTAAGTACTTCTTTTGTGAACTAAAAATTCACACATATTTCTATCACAGAATAGGGCAAGCAAGCGAGTTTTGTGTTTCGATAATAAAAAAACTGAATTTTTCTTTATTTTTCTTTATCTCAAGTGTAAGAGTGAATGATGTTGAAGGGTCAGGTGTGAAGCTCATCTAAGGCCTTGAGGATGATAGCAATTGTGATAACTGGTCCTTCTGAAAGATGTTTGTTTACAGAACATCTGTATCAACACCTATTAAAATACTGAAAACTCAAGTCACATACTTCTTATACCTGAAAAGAATACAAAACACTGCATAATTACTGTTCTATGACACGAGAAACCATACATTATAAATTCTGTGCACTCCTTTGTAAGGAAGTGGAGACTTCTGTTTAAGCCTTAACTCTCCAACTGTGTTAAACTCTGCTCCCGCTAGTGAGGACGAATGGTAAATATACAACATACTTTCCATCTGTAGTCTGACAAATTTCTGGAATGAAAAAATGTAAGTAAGAAAATAGAGTTGGCAGTGCTATGGTAGAGAAGTTTATCATTCAGTGATAACTGAACCATTGATCATATAAAAAAAATACTGTTATCAAAGATTTTTGATTGGATGTTGGTCTATACATTAAAAACCTTTGAATATGATGACATGCATACAGGGGTTTCATTAGTATTTGGAGTAGGTGTATTCCAGGCAAAGACTGTTCAAGTTTATTTTGTTCTTTGAGTTGAGATGCTGAAAGCAGCCAGTAACGAAACCCCACAGTTGTATAATGGCATTGCTTTGCAAGCAGTGTGCCAGCAGATATAAATCAAGTGCTTGCACTCTTATCTTGCATAAATAGGCAGTCCTCATAGTTTCAGCTGTACCAAAAGAAAGATTTTGGTTGTTGACTTTAATTAAGGCGAATAAGGAATAACTAATATCACACTAGTGACTTTCTATGGCCCACCCAAGGTCAGGTAAGAAAAATATTGAAGAATACATATGTGGAGCACAGGCTTCTAATGTTTTTCAGTATTTCTTAATCTGCCCCTGACGTCCATTTAAGACAAAACAAAAATATATAACTTCTAATGTGCACATTTGATAAGATGTATGTAGATTAGACTGGTCACAAGACTTACTTAATATGATTTTCAGATGAAAATTAAAGCAGTACTTACAATAGTTGTATTAAAATAAGAGCCAAATATTAAATGTCTGATACTTGATTAGTAACCAAGCATACTTTCTGATCAATGAAGTTGCTGATCGATGAAAGTCAATGACCAATCGATGTCAACCGATGCTAATTAATCAACTGATATAGACTAATTGATCATCCACAGATGACTGAAAACTTAATTGTGATATCCATCAAGAAGTTTCCAAAAAGGGACAAATTTATTCTGAGTTTTGGAAAATTCCACAGCGATTGATGCCAATCAATGATACAGTTAGGGACTTTCTGTGTGATATTCGACTGACCATCAACTGACCAATACCAATCAATGGCAACTAACCATCTTCTATTGACTGTTACCAATTTATTTGATTGACTTCCGATCATTGACTTCATTGAATAAGTTCACTGGGTTAGTATTAAATTAAAAAAGTAAAATTGAATGCCAACCCACATGCAGCTTATAGTCCATGATAAAGATCAATTGCACTGAGCGAATATTTTCTGAGTCTTTGAGTGGAGTCTGGATAGTAAAATGCAATGCATCATTCTTTCCGTCCATGTTGGTATCTTCTTCCCAAGACTGCAATAATAATAATAATAATAATAATAATAATAATAATAATAATAATAATAAGATTAACAAATCGTAAATACTGATAATATGAACAAAAAAAATTATGATTAAATATTATGATTAAAATTATAGGAAATCATAAGAACTGAATTTTCTCAAAATTGCACATGATAATGAGCAGCAGGCAAGTGAGATAAAATTGATATCTCACGAGTGCACACTGCACACAAAACTTAAATTATTTTATATTCTTTTTATTTGATAAAACATATACATTTTTTCACTGCAGTAAATAATGTTAGTAGTTGGTATTTTACTTGCTAGCTGCATTGAAAACTGTTTCTCTTATGACAAAGCAGTAATAGTTGGGTCACCTTCACCAAAGAAATCCTCACATTCTGCCTAAGCATTTGATTAAAGTTTTGGAAAGTGCTGTATGCGAGGTAAGATCCGGGAACATCTCCTTGAAGCACTACCAACAACTCGTGTTTGTAGTGCACGTCGGGTTGCTCTCTGTACGAGCTCTCCTTCACCCAGAAACCTTGAATGTTACACAGTTACTGGTTATTAGAAATAAAGAAAACATGTACGAACTTGAGTACATTTAAATTGAAGGCGCAAAACTTGTTTGTTTACTCACCGTATGTCACGAATGCAATGATCAGTGGTGGAATAAAGGTCAAAATAACGACAAAGAACTGGAACAATGTAGCCTTGCTACAAATGTGAGTTTTATATTTTTGATGTACTGGATGTGAATGAACTTCATACATTACCATGTTTCCTAACGTTTGATAAGTTTTTCTCAAAAAATATTTTTGGCCCCTCTTCCCGCTAAAAACTTTCTGTTGTTGAGCCCGCAATATATAAAATATTACTTTACTCTTTACTTTGTAGGGTAGGGTTAGGATGGAGTTTCGTCAAGGTTTTAGCAAAACTTAGGAAACGTGTACACTAAGTTAAAATTCAATTTTAATTAGCAATGTCAAAAGCACTGAGAATAGCAAGAAAGTTATAGAGTAGTGGGAATAACTACGATAAAGAAAAAACATGGGGTTTGAAACCAGCCGATTACCCCCTCCCTCTAAGAGGGGCTAAGACCCGTGGAGACTGGAATCTAAATGGAACCCAAGATGGCGGACGAACGGTATTTTCCGGTATTCTTTTGATTTAAATAAGCTACTTCGCCAAACGTTTTTATACAGCGACAATTGATGTTAGTTATTTATGTGCTTGTGATTGTGTCTTGAGTTAGATGAAAAGGAGTTAACTTGTCAAGGGCTGAAGACAACTCTACAGCTACAGCGTTTCAGAACTTAGCGGAGTTTGTGACAAAGTTTGTATAAAGAGGCGCGCTTCATGCAGTTGCTCCGGTTTCTGATCGTGAGGTACTACACAGAGCGATTTGCACCTAAGTGATGTTATTAGCATTCACTGGTTAAGGCCCCCTCAATTTCTATTTTCTTTTGTTCATTTGTTCAGGGACTTAGTGACAACCAGACCACCCATTAATCTGTCAAAGAATTTAGAACTATAATTTTCATTTGTATGATCATGAATGGATCTGTTTATAATAATTACCAATTTTTGTCATGTTGTAATATTTTTTAGTAGCACAAAGAGATAATGGCTGCATGTATGTGGAGAAATGATCCTAATTTCGCTGACAAAGTTGCATCTTTGTGCTACAAACATTACACAAAGCTTGGTAAGAAAGGAAAGCCACAGGAAGGAAAAGAATGGACACTTGTTGCGGCTATAATATGTGTTGAACAGCAAGGTAGGTTTTTGTCTCAAAAGCTAAATAATAGTATATGCAGCTTCACACTCTTTGATGCGTCAGAGCATAGACATAACATGACCTATAGAGCTTCATAAATAGAACAATTGTCTTTACTAACTAAATTTTCAATACACAGAGCTCTCATTGTTTTTGATTTGCATATAGTGCACTGAAAGTTTGCATTTGTGGGATATTGACAAAAGTTTCACTCTAGGGGATGGACAAGGGAAGATTGTATTCCTTGCTCCATTACATATGCTATCTTAGTACACGGAACCAAGGGCAAGGGGGGGGGGGCAACTGGTACCTAATTAGGGGACCAGGCCACCCCTATAATTTTCTAGTTAATAACAGCAACTTTTGAATTGGAATTTCAGATTTTATAACAAGCTGTTACAATATCCATTGTGCCTCTCCCCCCCCCCACCAGTAATTTTTTTGTTGCCACCATGTTAGTAGTATAATAGTTATGGTCTGACAGCATTGACTCATATGTATATACTAACAAATCTTATATTTTTTGTAAAGTTGATAGGTACACTATGGAAATAGTCTCCCTTGGCACTGGCTCTAAGTGTATTGGTAAAAGCAAAATGAGTTCAACAGGTAAGCATAAAGTACAAGAATGTAAACATAAATGATGCTTGTGGGATCTGGCTGGAGATGTAAACATTAGTTTTGTACGTGATGTGCTTGCTAATAATATAGAGACAGTCAGTGAAATGACACTAAATCATCACACATCAGAAGGAACTAAAGTCTGTACTTGACCAAAAAGGAGGAGTGTTTGCAGCTGTGGACAGTTTTTGCAGCCTTGGTTGGCCTCGTCAGCA
This sequence comes from Hydrozoanthus sils, assembly GCA_027575215.2. Lineage (NCBI taxonomy): Eukaryota > Metazoa > Cnidaria > Anthozoa > Zoantharia > Hydrozoanthidae > Hydrozoanthus > Hydrozoanthus sils. The sequence goes on from JAOBRD020683302.1 coordinate 7,947, forward strand.
TGGAGTTGCCACCAAAAAGGCTCTAATTCTAATAGAAAATGGTAAACAAGAAACAACTGTCCAAGACTTCATTTTTTGGCTAAATGATCCCCCTCGAGTAATCCCCCCCTCAAGCACCAAAGCCCCACCGAGATTCCCATCCCTTTGCCAAACAAAGAAAGTGCAGAGTCATAAACCATGATTTTTTTTATTTTTCACAGGCGAGGTTTTGAATGACAGCCATGCAGAAGTTATTGCCAGGAGAGGTTTCTTGAGGTTTGATTCTTGAGTGACTGGTGATTGTTAATGTTATATAATTGGTCTATGTTTAAAGCAATCCTCCACTGTATAACTTTATTGGTCACAAATAAAACTCTGATTAAGTCTGTGTCCATTTCAGCAGCACAAGTTTGATATTTTTGTGTATATAACTAACGCCAAGAAATTTCTTTTCATCAGTTTTACAGTTTGAATTTCCCGCGTGCCACCAGTTTGAATTATGACGTAATGTAATTGCAGTGCCAGACCCCCTCTCGTTCATTGCTATTGTATTCATCGCGAGTGGAGACTAGCACTGCAACCATGATGTGTCACAAATCAAAATGGCGGTGCGCAGGAAATTCAAACTGTAAAACTGATGAAAAGATATTGCTTGGCATTAGTTATATGTGCAGAATTATCAAATTTTAGCTGCTGATATGGACACAGACTTAATAAAAGTTTTATTTGAGAACATTTATGTTACACAGTGGAGAATTCCTTTAAGTGTTTTTATATTCAAGAGTGTTTGGTGGACAATTATATTTCATATTTTTACCAGCTTTTTTCTATAATTGTAACTGTAAGGAGACTTTAGATGCAGACAAATGCTGTAAGAATGATAGAGTACTGTAAATTTGCAGTGGAAAAATATCATTATAGCCATGAAAAGTCTTACAAGATTTCCCTTAGTGTTGACATGAAAAAGTCATTTAATTTGTTTTTGTAAGTTAAAGGATTAAATTTCTTACTAGTTTTTTTGATGCTGTAACCTAACTTAAAGGTAGGGAAATAGCTTTGTTTGAGTTCTCAACTTAATTTCAAATAATTTCTGTAATTGTGTTTCAGGTATTTGTACCAGCAGTTAGAAAAGTGCTATAGTGACAAGTCCAGTATCTTTAGATTTCAAGCTGGTGCCGCATGTGTTTGTCAGCTTAGAGATGGGTTAAGTTTCCACCTTTTCACTTCACACACTCCTTGTAAGTAGGAAGTATATCATCATGGTAAATAATATTCCAAAGTAAATATTTAACAATTATATCAGGAGCATGCGATGGATATGAGATGGTAAATATAGACACATAGTACTGAGTTAGCTACAAATCATCTCATATCCAACAAGTGCAAATGGAATAATTGTTTTATCAAATTTCTTGAACTTTCCAAGCCTTTTCGATATTTGAAAATGACATTTAAACTTACTGAGAACCATATTTCAGCTTTGCGACACTACACAGTTTCCATAGCTATATGGTCTATTCAGTATATTAGCTGATAATTGAGATTGAGAGTACAAGTCAGAATGCTAAAAACACAATGTTTGAAGTTGAAAATTTAATAATTACTGATACTTTGAATAGTAACCAAAAGAAATTATTCTTAGTTTAGTTGCAATTTGTAAATGTGTAATAGCTAAAGCTAGACAAAATACTAAAACCCTTAGTGGGGGAGGGTGAGTTGTACTCTTCAAACTAATGTTTGAGTGTTGGTCTGTTGTAATTTAGCAGAGGCTGAGGGGCTGGCGCAATGGTAATATCTTTGCCTCCCAATCCTGAGGTCCCTAGTTTGATCTTCAGATGGTTGAAGGGATGAATTTTTTGGTGACCTTCTTTCCTTCCAAAGTCAACACAACTTTCCATCCTTGCGGAATTGGTAAAATGAGTAGGAGCTTACATGGACTGCTTTGAATTGTATGGGAGAGGTGCCTATAATTGTATAAACTTATGCTTCTGGTCTGCTTGGGGTAAACTGATCATTGTAAAATGCCTTTTAGCATTCACGTGGAAAATGTGCTATGTAGATGCACTGCCTTACCTAGTTTACCTTTTGTGGACATGTATAAACTGAGGCTCATTTAAACATTTTTTGCAGGTGGTGATGCCTCAATATTCCCCAAAGCAGAAAATGATGAATCAGTTCTTGTTGAAAATAATACCAAAACATTAGCCATGCAAGTTTTGTTTTCTGATGAAAAGCATTCTCCTGCAGCATGTTCTGGTTTGGGGTCAAGCTCTCAGTTAACTGTAAACCCAAAACTTCCAGAAGCCAAGAATTACAACCTTGCCCCAACTTCTGTAAGCACCAATACAACAAGATTACTATTTGGGAAGAAAAGTGTTACATATTTAGAAGATTCTTGTTTTAGGATGGAAAATTCTGCTGGGTATAAAGCTTTGGAAGTAAACAGTAGTAGTTATAGTAGTACAGATGATGATGCTGAAAATATTGAGGAACCATTGTTGAAACGACCATGTTTAGCACTGCAAGACACATTGAGTGGTATTTCTCAATGTCAAAATGAGAAAGATAACTGCAAAACTTTTTGTGGGAGTGAAGGAGAAACAGTTGTATGTAATGGACCTACAGTATCAGAACCTCTTTCTTCCAACAGAATTGATGAAAATGATGCAGTGGAGTCACCTTCAAGCACCACAGTGTTAACAAAGACTTGTCAAGCAGTTCATTGTTGCAGTTGTAACTCCATCACTACTTCTCCTAAACTGTTCAAGGATGTCCATAGGACTGGTGCTAAATGTGTACCTGGGGGAAAACAGGATCCCTTGGGAAGTGGAGACAGCTACCATGTAACAGGTCTTCTACGCACAAAGCCTGGCCGAGGTGACAGAACATTATCCATGTCATGCAGTGATAAGATTATGAAATGGAACATTCTTGGATGCCAAGGAGCTCTGTTGTCTCATTTTCTATCATCCTCTATTTATTTATCTTCAGTAGTAGTCGGGAAGTGTGCATTTGAGCCCCATGCTGTGAAAAGGGGACTCTTTTTTCGGGCAGCTAACTTATTAGGAGAAGATTTTATAAAGTGTAATGGTATACAGGAACCTGTATTCTTATCAAGTTCAGAGCAGTTTCAACACTCTAGGGCCAAGGTGATGCATGGAAAGGGATCTCCAACAGCAGGGGGTGAGTGTATGGAGTGTGTGTTTAGGGGAGACAGCTCACTGAGCAGCAGGGGAAAAGTGCATAGGCAAGGTGGTTCTACTGGAGTGAAGAATCACATGAAGGCTACATTAGTCTGTACAAATATCTTCGGTAAAGAGTATTCTTAAAAAGCTACTGTTGGTGGCAATCAGTTTTTTTCTTCCAAAATGCATACATAGTTATAAGCTTTTGAGTCAGCACAGTGCTCAAGGTCCATCAATTGGAGTTCATCTCCTAGTCCCCTAGGATCTGGTGCCTGGAATGCTTACAGGTGTCAACCCTGGGGAGTTCACCTCCGAGTCCCTAGGATCTGGTGCCTGGAATGCTTACAGGTGTCAACCCTTGGAGTTCATCTCCTAGTCCTCTAGGATCTGGTGCTTGGGATGCTTACAGGTGTCAACCCTTGGAGTTCATTTCCTAGTCCTCTAGGATCTGGTGCCTGGGATGCTTACAGGGTTCACTCTGGGAATTTATCTCCTAGTCCCCTAGGATCTGGTGCCTGGAATGCTTTCAGGGTCCACCTGGGAGTTCATCTCCTAGTCCCCTTGGATCTGGTGCCTTGAATGCTTACAGGGTCCACATTGGGAGTTCATCTCCTAGTCCCTATAGGACCTGGTGCCTGGAATGCTTACAGGGTCCAAATTGGTAGATCATCTCCTAGTCCTCTAGGATCTGGTGTCTGGAATGCTTACAAGTGTCCACCTTGGGAATTTATCTCCTAGGCCCCTAGGATCTGCTGCCTGGAATGCTTACAAGTGTCCATCCATTGGAGCTCATCTCCTAGTCCCCTAGGATCTAATGCCTGGAATGCTTACAAATGTCCACCTTGGGAGTTCATCTTCTAGTCCCCTAGGATAATTATGGTGTCTGGGATGCCTACAAGGTCCACCCTGGGAGTTCATCTCTTAGTCCCCTGGGATCTAGTGCCTTGAATGCTTACAGGGCCCACACTGGGAGTTCATCTCCTCATTCCCTCAGGACCTGGTGCCTGGAATTCTTACAGGGTCCACATTGGGAGATCATCTCCTAGGACCTGGTGCCTGGAATGCTTACGGGGTCCACATTGGAAGAACATTGCCTGGTCTTCTAGAATCTGATGTCTGAAATGCTTATAGGGACCACCCTGGGAATTCATCTCTCAGTCCCCTAGGATCTGGTGTCTGGAGTGCTTAATAACTTTATAAGGACAACTAACCATTTATAAGATACAATAGGAGGCAAGTCTAACAGGAATCAAGTTCTTTTAAAAGTGCTGTTTTTTACTTTGTTGATCAACAAGACAATGTAAAATTTAAATAAAGCTAAAAATGTACCACAATATTTACTTCATTTAACATTTTAAAGGTCAGAGATTATGGTATTAGCCAAAAACAGTAAATCCATATCCATGGACACAACAGTGATGGCTAGAAAAATCTTAATCCTTGATAATGACAAAAATTTGTGACAGTATGAATCTTTGAATTCTTGGTTCTTAAAGTTACCAACCCATGCCATTTGCAGGCAGTTTTATTATAATTTTATGTTGTATAATGTGATTAACACTATTGCTGAAATCAAGCTTTTTTATATATTGCACAAATGTGCAGCCATAATTTGGGTCTTGGAACCACCAATCCATGAGGTTGCTGTAAATGGAATCAAGCAAGGTGTTACAAAATCCATGTGCTCAACTGGGAAAGCCAGGTATCATCATCTTTTTCAGCAGTTCTGGCTTATATTGGTTGTTAACCTTTTTTGAATGGCAGTCAGAAGTTCCTTGAATGATGGTAGTAAGTTTCCTAGAAAACCACACCAGTCCTATAAAAGGAATGTCAGTCAATAGCTTGAGGTTTTTAATGTAAATTTTGTGTTCTGTTTAGGATCTGGTTTTTCCTATTAAAGAAGATAGATAGCAACAAAGAGGAAAAGAGGATTTAGCTGCAGCAGCATACATTTTCTATTCACCCTAAAATTTTCTGAGGTGACTTGTAACACATATACAAACTAGGAGCTAGCATAGGTAAGTTAGAGTTAGAGTGAGATTAAGAGCTCAAAACCAGCCACAGAAAACTGTTCCCACAATCAAAAATGGCCACCTGTAACTGATCATCAAAATGTGTGACTGACAAACCCTTGTATGCACTCAGAAACTGTTGAAGCTGGTCTACCAAAGGCACTTTCCAATGACATTACATCTTCAAACAACAGTCAATTGGTCAACCAATGAAAGCCCCCAAACTGACCTGACATCTTTTTGCAGGTGTGAAAATTGCGCAAAAGTTTAAGCTGGCAGTTTTAGTAGCAAGCTTATAAAATTACAAGCATTAACTAATGGACTAGTTAGCTATTTTGAATTCCATCTTTCAAGAACTGACTGCTAGTTGTCTTCTTACAACCATATTCCACTGTCTGCTGTTGGTTAAGACACACACTTTATATATCATTTTTAGAGTCTCTATTTGTAAAGCAAGTATGTTTGATACTTTCAAGAAACTTGTCTCCAGTATTCCTGATCACCAAGTCCCTAGAACATTGAGGTAAGTTTACATCAAAACTTTCTTTGTTTTCATCAATATTCTTTTTAAATATTTTTGGGAAAGGGTAACTGGGTGTGAGTAAGTTTAGTCGAGACATGCTTAATTCCAAATAACATCTTTGACTGTTTTATTTTGCTTTGTCCTGCCCAGATGCAATTCATTATTTCAGTCCCAGTTGTAATTGCAAATTCTCCAACTAGTTGAGTTCATACTTATTAGTGAACAAGTCTTGGATAATTTTACTTTTTATATTTAGTAGTAGTTCATTTTGTTTAATCATTTTCCTTTTCTCAGTACAAATTTTTTGTTGTATGTGTTATGTTAAGAAGATAGATATTGAGAACTTACTGAGAATAAAAGGGTTAATGACAATTTGTAGTCATGGTCTTCATTCCTTGGTGCTATGTGTTGCTTGGGGTATGAGCAATAGCTCTTTGTTGTACTTTTTTTGCAGACAATGTGGTTTCCATTAAAACTCTTCCAACTAAACTTTCATCCATATTTATACCTTCTTGTGTTCTCAATGCTCTCAAAATTATATATATTGGGGGTGAGTCAAATTGAAGGGTCTAGTGCAAAAATGACGTGACTTTTGACGAAGTTGTCATTTCTCCCTACATTATCCCTATTATCTCTCCAGATTCACTGGGAGAACTTAACATTTCATACTTAGTCACTAACATTTTTGCACTAGACCCTTCAATTCTCCCTTGGGTGTATGTTACAGGAAGTGCTTTAGCTCATTGCAAAAGGGTTGAATTGCTGGATATTATATTATTTTTGTTTATAAGTATGAATCAACTTTCAAATGAATCAAGGTAAATAGCCCATCAGGCTGGTGTTTAGTGCCCATAGTATTGACTTCCCCTAGATAGGTTGTCTGGGTGGGGCTCAAACTTGCACCCTTTTGATTATAAGAAAACCACTCAACCACAGTACAATGGTGATCATAAATTTGGGTCAAGTAAGATTATTTGGTGGGGATGGGGGGGGGGGGGGGCTGGCCCCCACAACCAAATTATTTGGGTTGGGGAGCAGTGCCCAAGCCCCCTCTTCCCTAATTCTGCTGCTGTTGTGTTCTACAGAAACAAGAGCCTTTTTACTTATGGTGACATCAAGAAAGCAGCTGCAGCTTACACCACAACTCGTCAGCACTTCTTGAAGAACTTTTATTTGTGGTCTTTGAAACCAACAGAACTGTCTAAGTTTGTATAATTATTTAACCCTCCTTCCCTAAAGACCATCAACTTTCAACACCTGAGGTAATCTATAAAGAACTTTCAAGGCAATGTAAGTTGGTGTACCAAATAAATTCATGTGCCTTCAAATGTCTTTTATAATACTTGTAATTCAGTTATTTTGGCACGACAGAGCAGTTTTATCAAGATACAAAAACTTATTTTCAGCATAATTGAGACACAGAGACTTTTTGGTAAGATTTTATTAAAACTATATTAAGACCAACCCATTTTTCTGCCTGAAATGTTATTCTAATAACATTTGTTTTAACTAGTTATTGTTGGGAACAGCAAACTTGCATCTTCATTTTATTTTTTAAATTACATATTTCTTACTGCAGAGTAAATGGGTTCATTTACTATTGACCGTATGATAGTAGTTGCATAGTAAGAACCTTCAGTAAACCTCTTCTTAGAATACTATACTGTCTAGTAAATTTTTTCTCATAAACTATAAGACTTGCAACAAAAAAAACCAAGTTAAAATTTGTTCATGTGTCTAAAACAACTTTGATCATCATATCAACGTTTTCTTCCAAACACACTGTCTGTAAGCCTTAAAAATCCCCTTCCACATTGAGTTTTCCTTTGTCAATCTAATTTAGCAACAACATATATGAAACTTATAATGGCAGACAACTCTTTATTACTATTAGACCAAGCTACATCTTACTGAAACTGTTCTGTTTGGTTTTGTGATTATACAATAAAAAATAATTTATTTAACTCTGATCAATAAAGTGAATTTACAACTGTCAGTAGATGAATCTCATTTGTCTTAACACCTTGAAAAGATTCAATTTCACGTGACTCAAAACACAAGTAATTGTAAACACCCATCAGTTTTAACTCTTAGTTAAAAAGTCAACTGGGCATGACAAAAGCAGATGAAAATACTTTTCAATACTAAATGAAAATGCATCCAAGTATTTCAATGGTATGATAAATTGAAATGGCATCCAGTGTATGACAATAAGCAGTGAAGTGACAAAGATAAAATAATACATGCAAAGGCTCTTATACAGCAAGGCAGATCCAAATGATTAATGGCCGAAAGTGTTTTCGCCACTGTAAGCAATGTACAAGAACCCATCTTCATCTTTATGCTCCTCATAAATGGCACCCATTGTTGAGCTGAAGACAAAAATAAGAAAGTAGAGGGCACAGTCAGATTATACATGCTGAAAAAATGAATGGATAACCAACAATAGACAGTTAACCCTTTCAGCCCTAAGTACGCAAATAACATGTTGCCAAATTCTCCCAACTTAGACCCATACTTTTCCCACAACTAGTTTTGGAGAAATTTGCTTTTCATCTGAAGTGTTATTCTTTTTTGGATCATTTCCCATATTCTCGTTAAGTATCTTATTTTGTATGAGCAGTTATGAAAGGAGAAAGTAGATGTTGATACAGTAAATTGACCTGGGCTAAAAAGGTTTATTTGTCTACTTAACCCATTCACTGTTTGCTTGTTATAAACACCCAACTTCTTGCAAACTCATACATATACAAAACATTTGGTTATGAGAACTGATAAAGCACAGTTCAACTACTGTAGATGAGAGGCAAAGTACTTCTAAACCGATAATGAAGTGCTTAACGATGAGTTAGTAAATTCTTACACCTTTAATATACCTATAATAATTCTGATTAGTTAGGGCTGTATTCCAGAGTTTTGAATGGATGATCAAACTTCATATTCTCAGCACTTGTCAGTTTATTGTTACTGTAAAGACAATTTAGACTTTGAAAAATGACCTATGTGGGGAACGCATGAAAACAAAACAATGCATTGATTTATCTTTTTCTTGTTACTGGAGTATATAAAGTTTCAACAAGGACTTTGCTAGCCTTGTGAAGACTGTTCAATTAAATTGCAAAAAATCTTTTGACAATATTGAAGTAAAAGTTTTAAATGCTAAATCCTAAATCATTCTGTTTTGTATAACTGCCTGAACTGGTGTTAATAAGTGGTAATTTATGCAGCGATTATAGTTTGAATTATGCACATATAGCATGTGGCAAGTTATTGTTTACAGTAAATTATCACAAGTCAGCTGTTTCGGGTTTTTCAAGTAACAACAATGAACAGTCCAAACTCGATTTAAGACTCCTTTCCAAGTTAAAATGTGCAGTTTCACTGCTCAACGCAAGCATAATGGTATAACAAAGTTCGACTTGACTTGAAACGCTTACAAAGCATAATTTAACAGGGCTAATATTGCCAAAAACATATTCATTATTCGTTGTGTTCTCAAAACAACAAAAGCTTAATTGCGACGAGAAAGCACTGCTTATTGCAGTATTAGCATTTTGAGAAACGACAATTCTTTGACTTTATTTTGAACAGCAAAATCCTAAAATTTGTTTCGAAAATCGTACATATGTCGTTATTTAGTTTGAAGCACAAGGATTTTTGGACCGACTTCCGGTAAACATGCATTTTAAAACATACAGACCAAGGCAATAACAGAGTCTAACCAAATTGAAAGCATATCTGCTGTGTTTAACGTGAAACATAACTGATTATTCCTGCCTAGAATTTTTTTTTTTCAATTTAGAGAGTAGGTAGTTGTGAATGAAGCAAAGATCGCAACATCCGTGTCAACAGCTATTGTTGTTTGACTGTTTTTGTAATCCATTGCAACATTTCTCGTCTTGAACATACTTCGCGTTATAACTTTGCTATTCTTTCAACAATGGTTGCATGAACAGCTGAGTCTGAGTTTTGAAGTATCCAGTAAGATACAGCCGAATAAGAGGAAATAAAAGATTTATTTCCCAACCCAAAGCGGCATATAGGCTGTGGCATGCCACCAAAACAAAACAAAACGAAACAAACATGGAGGTCCCCCCATTGTTACAAAAAGAGCTCAGAACATTCAAAGATTTTAACTCTGAAGCGAATAGAAAGTGAAACTACTTTAAATAATTACTGCTGCTTCGTTGCTTAACTAGGTATATTCTCTAAGAAGAGCATACAAATAAATGCCAAAATGACGCAACTATACCTGGTTGTTGGTAGAACTTTGTTGACAAAGAGAAACATGGCTTTTTCCGGAGGTAGTTGAATTCGCTTCCTGATTATGTACATAAACTGGGCCACTAGGAGTTAAGAATTAGCCGTCAATAAATACGTCCCTACGCTTAAGCAATGAAATGAAAACTTAACAACAACAAAAGTTGTGTTAAACATTGAGGATTTAAAAGCGTTGACAGCAAAGATGGCTGCAATTTATGAGTTTACCTGTTAGATCTGATGGAACCAAAAATTTTCTTTTATCGATATCCTGAATGCTGGATTTCGGAGCTTTCTCCACCACCACCTGTACGTTACAAAGTTTAATATGTAAGCTATTTAGGCGAAATACTTGATAGCAAAATGCTTGCTTTTCAGTGGTAAAAGTTAGGCACTTACTGGAATTCTGTCAGGATACTTGGTTCGAATTTTCGTCGATTCTTGGCACCGAGAATCTGAAATTCGAAAGAATAGAAGAGGTAAGTAAACAGTTCTTAACTGCCATTTGTATTCCAAGGTCTTTTTCAGTACCTAGAGAGTGCTCGTCTTTAAAAGTCCACTTCATTTTCTCAGCGATCTATAGAACAGTACTTGCTAGATGAAAATGATCTCAGCTTTTTCTTCAGCTCGTCGCTGCGTAATAGCCTTGTTTTACCACGTGATCAACACTTATTTTCTATTGCTGACGTTACTCGCTCCCAGGACTAAATTTCGCACTCGGTCGCGCGCTGCAGTGAATTTACTTTCAGACGCCCAAATGACGCAATCCTGTCAATTACATGTAGGAATCATTTCAAATGCACACAGTAATCCAAATTAAGTTGATTCCATTTTTAAAAAGGTATTTTGCGATTTGTGAAGAAATTGGCCATCACATAAAAGTTAGAAAACTTGGGAAACCGGAAATAGGTTGGATAATATCAGGTATAATCAGTGTTTGAGATCATCACAGCCTCGATGCCTAGTGAGGTGTTTACGATAGGGCGTGAATGTCTCTGGTGTGGTACCACGTGTTTAAGCATGATTACTCTGCTTTGCTAGTTCTTGTTGCTACTGTTTATATGCAAAAAATATCATTTGAATGTTTAAGATATTTTCCTCGGCTCAACTACATTTTAAAACTAAGAACAATAAAGAAAACAAAAGAACAATGCTTCTTGTTCTATCTCATCGCCCTTTTGTCGTCCTTTTGTTTTCTTGTCCTATTTGAGTTTGTTTTTCTGCACTTTTAATTTACATGTGTCAAGTGCGGATAAATAAAGATCTCAAAACTCGTCAAACCATCTCAAATATCCACGAGCTAGTTCGAGTCGGTTACTAAATTACCATAAATTTGGTATTTTTGTTTTCAAAGATATTTGCCCTAGGATTTCTTAGTAAAGAACAACCTAAATCTGCTTGTATTTTCGTTCGACTACGTTGCCAAGAAAAATATTAAAATTGAATTCGCACTTCGCAACGGTCATTTACTACAGACCGTGATTAGATGATATCAATTTCTTTGTGTATTTAAGTTGGAAGCGCTGTTCTTCTATAGCTATATATCTACTAAGCTTAACTTTCTATCAACAGGTTCCGGACGATGACAAGGGAATTGGTGCAAAACTGTTTAGAAAGGGTGAGGTACGACTGTTTGAATAGAAAATAAAGACCTTCAGAATCTGAAATATTTTTGAAGTAAGCTCGTCTATCTAAGTACAGTATTTTGAATTTCGAATCCTTTGAATTTCGGATTTGTAATTTTTTTTAGGTTATACAAAGATCTACAAACTTGGCGAATAATTCATCTGAAACAATCTCAAATGTTTAATATATGCAGAAACGACTAAAATGGGACTAAGAATCATAAAAACACTCTTTTTCTTTAACTGAACGTTTACACGTGAAAGCACAGAAAAATGTAACTGACTCCTAACCTTCAAACCGGTAAGATTAAAAGCTGTCAATCTTTTTGTTTCTTTCACCAGAATCATTTTGATCTTGCTCTTCGATTCACGTGACAATTTTGTTTTCCATTTTAAGAAACGTAGTCTAAATATTTGCGTTGAGACCCGGCTTAACTTGCAATGTGTTTACGATGTTTAAGAGTTTTTCTGAAGGGTTATTTTAAAGTTAACTTTGGGGGACTCCGTCTGTTGCTATGATTGAGGTTTCTGTCGTATTATTCTAAGAGGGGTCAAAAATTGGGAATTAGGTGTTTTTAATTTCAGTTTCAGGGGTTTTCAGGGAAAAATCAGATTATTTTAGAAAAGGGTTTTTTGAGGGGTGCAAAAACGAAATGAGCATTTTTTGTTCTACAGTTTTTTTCTGCTTTTTTCAAAATCAATACTAAGTGTTTTTTTTTTTTTGGGGGGGGGGGGCGTCGAAAATTTTTATGCCATGTTTAGGATATTTTTCTTTTACATTTCGCGACCATGCTTTTTTTTCCTCCATTCTTTGCTTGCACGACAAATGTAGTCGGTGATCGAAGTTTTAACTAAAAATGGTTCTCAAAAGATTTTGACTCTTACTGAGCTGAAGCTGAAGCAATCAAGCATAAACTTTTTCACCTCTGTGCGAAAATGCGCTTGCGCAAAAGGGAATCTTACTTCAAACATTAAATTTGCTTTTTAAAACAACTATACTTGTTATAAACAAAAAATAACTTTGAACTGTGAGCGTATATTAAGGCATTTTTATCAGTTGATAAAGTTGTTGACATTTTTTTTCTTTTATCAGGTTTGTGACTTTATAAGCTGAGGCACCATAATCTTTGCATGTTCGCACGACATTAAGACGTTTCCCGTCACGATGTAACCCTAGCTTTGCGCAGTGGCATTACCGTAGTCAATGAGGTTCATCCGAGACGCGGTTATTGCTAATTGAAAACTTTTCCCAATACCCCGCCTGACGTCTTGAAATACAGACGGCAGTGCAATTTTTGAAGGCCCATTCGTGGGCCCCACCAAACTCAAAGAAAAGACCTTTCTTGGATCATGTGCGGCATTATATGTTAACAGTTAAACTCATTACCCTACCGAGAGAGGATGAAACTTTTTGGTTTATCACAGAGCTGTTTCCCAAACCAAAAAAGTGTATACAAATCGCGATAGAACTTTCGTTCACCAAAACATAACTTTTACTTACTACAATTACGTCGTATCAACGTAAGTGGCCGTGTTACGCCTCACTGCCCAAGAGACTGGAAGCAAATCTGGCCCGCAGTTCCAAGTTTATTTTCAAGATGGCGGACCAAGGGGATCAATCCGGAGAATCACAAGAACAAAAAGATATCGAGGCAATTTTGAAAAGACACAGGAAAGAAAAAAAAGATCTACAAGGTAAATTAAACTTTGCACATTTGGCACAAGTAGCTTGTTTAAAAACGAAAAGATTAAAGATTAAACTTAAAGAATCTTTGACTTCACTTTGTGAGAAGTAGCGTAATTTCCACTAAAATGCAACGTCAGCCAATCTGCAGGCAATGAAGCACAGCGTTCCAAAAGGAGATAAAAAAAGAAAAAAGCAGGTGACTCTCGAAATTGCTCAACACGAGGCAGATTTGGAGGCTAAACATAAGAGAGAGCTGGAAGAGTTTGAAACTAGCAGGCTGGCTCCCGATGCACAGGTTGGGTTTTAAAACTTTCAAGAGTGTATTTAACGACAATGATCATGATGATGTTGATGATAATGATAGTGATATTATTATAACTGCTATTTACAGTTTAAAGACGTTTAGTTATACCTATTTATTGTTACAGTATTATTATTTAATATTGATTATCATTATTATTATACTATTTTCGAATCTATTTTCTTGCAGAAAGTTTTAAACGAAGTAGAAAAAGTTGCAGAAAATCTTGGTATCACTCAAATTGCTGACACCAAGGAAGAAACTGTTGAAAGAATTTCACGTTCTCAGAAGAGAAAGGTAAATATAATTGTAGTTAAATTTAATTGATTGTTAGAATTAGAATTATTTTTTTTAATTAAAACAAGCTGTTTAAATTTTTAACGATAAGTTGATGTCAAAAATTGACCCCCACTGCATAACTGAGTGAAGAACATATATTTTTCTATAGCATTCACAAAAGATTTCACATCTTTTTTAATACTTGTAGTTTCTTTGCTAAGTAACAATGTTAGTCTCAAGGTTAAATCCTCCAAATGGTGTCAAATAGTTGTTTTTGAGATTGGTTTTGTTTTATCCTTCACAATAAACTTTCCTTACAATAACGACTTTTGATTTTCTTCCACTGCTTGACTGTGCTCAACATAATTTTTATTGAATTATTTATCTATTAGCTATCAAATACTGATAACTATTATACCAAGCAGATCTAAAGCTTGGTAAATATATTTTCCTGTGAGCCTCATAGCATAAATGTTTAGTTCTACCAACACAAGCACAAGCTGAGTTGAGTTGTGTTTTTGAGTGAATGACTGTAATTGTGAAAGTTGTGTTGACTTCTTAAAATGAAGGAGCAATTTAATAGCTCTTTCATTCAACTGCAGTCGTAAAAACACCCAGTGAGGAAGGGGGAGGGCTACTCCAGGGTTAAAAGGGTAGGGATGGCCATTGCTAAAGTCCCCAAAATGCCCCTAAAATATACAAATTGAAATCTGACATTTTCCCCAGGATAGCTAGTAAGTCGCCACTAAGTCCACTCATGTTGCACTGAACGTGATATCCAGTAAATAAAGGTGCACATGTAATAGGACATTCACCAAAGGACTTTTGTCTTCTGCAAGCAGCCCAACAACTTTGTGTCATTCAGCCCTAAAAAATACCAGGCTCTTGGTTTAATTTAGGGTTTCTTTTAACAACCCCTTAAAAACACCAGCCTACAATGGTAATACCTACCACCTTAATATAGGGAGTATCCCCTGGTTAAAAACAACAATACTATACTCACATTGAGTGCCTGAAATTTCTTAAAAAGCTTCTAACTTGAATTCATTTTATAATAACTGGTATATTACAGTAGTTTAATTTTTAATCTTTATAATTGTAATCTGTGACTAACAAAGAGTATCTATTGTTTGCATCACTTAACATTCAGGAAAAGAAAGCAGCCAGAGAGAAAGAAAGAGAACAGAGAATTGCAAAAGCAGAAGTGGAAAATGTAAACAGTGCTCGCAATGTTGAAGCTGCCATGTTGATTGCACAACTTAGCTCTCAAGGTCTTCGAATCAAAGAGGTCTGTACAGCTAGAGGGCAAGTTTAGTTTAACTGGCAATAATCCAGGACCAAGAGAGGAGTGAGTTAGTATAATGATTTTTACTGAGGTAGTAATTTTACTGCAGGTGGCAAATTGCAAGCTTTATTAGAAAATTTTGTTTTCATCACCTTCTTTCTGAAGGGATTGAAAGATATATAAATTATGTGTTATCTAGGCAAAGTAATTCACTCAAATAATTCCTTTCTTGTTTAAAGTTGAGTTATTTTTGCATGACTGAGGTTATGAAGAGCAGCAATAAGCCTAGAAAATCCCAAAACACCGGGTACAGTTAAATCTTGATTATCCACACTTGGCAAGACTGGACTTAGCAGTTTATATAATCAAGACTCTGGGTAATTAAAATATGAATGTCAGTGAGACAATAAAAATTCCAATGCATTTGATCACTGTCACTTGGCAAATAAAGCATGGTATTTCACTTAGCAACAAAACATAGTTCAGCCAATCAGATCTCAGTGAAATGCACTGCACAAGTTATGACGTCAGGGCTAGCATAAAATTTGAGGTGATTTTTAAAAGCTAACTTAAAAGTTTTGAAATTTAGAACAAATTAAGTCCTAACTGGAATCAGTTCTGCTACAATTCTGAAATGTGACCAATTGATATTCATGACAAAACTGGCACCAGAGAAGGAAGTCTGAATAATCAAGGTCTGGATAATCAAGGTTTGACTGTCAGTAGAAGTTAATTGGGTTAATTTTTTGTTGACATTTATACAGTTTTTCAACATACTTATTACTGAGTCAAAACCCCTCCCCCTCAATTTACAAACTTTTTTTGCATGAAGTGTAGTTATACTTACTTATTTGTGTGTGACCAAAGTATCACGTTCCTTTCAGATTTCACCTGATGGCAATTGGTAAGTTATTTTACTCAGCTTCAAAACCATTTCTAATTTATTTCAATGAAAGTTAAAGCAAAATAAAAGTAGTTGGCTACAAGTCGGGGCTTAGCTGTCCTTACTCAGTAAACTCAGTAGTTTGATTTCTAGCTCAGTCTGTGGCCAATGGGCATTGCAAGTCTTCATTGTGTTTTCATAGTGTTGAACAAGTCAGGAAACTTAAAAATCTTGTAAAACTTGTTTCGAAATAAAGCAGAAATCTAGAAATACTGTAGCTTAACTTTCAGTGCCTTAGATTACTAATTGTACCACAACAAATTGTGCTTTGCAATAACACAAACTTTTCTGGGTTATTGATACTGCAAATAGGTCTGCATAATACTTTTATCAAGTAAATAAAGAGTAAAATTTAACCAAATTTAATGTCTCGAGAATAAAGAAAAGATTTGGAAAAAGTCTTGAAGAAGTTTGGAATTTGGTATTCAATCTGCTAAAGAATTTTAAACAAACTTTTTAATTATTCTTTTCACAAATAGTGCTTGGTATAATCTGAAATATTATTGGAAGTATGATAACAGTACATTTATTACATTGCAAGTCAAACTCCTAGGGCCAATAACCAAATCCTGCATGTTGATTGGCCAAAAGTCAGTCCAATAACTTCCCATACAGAACCAGGAAGTTATTGGACCGATTTCTCAATAACATGAGCATGCAGAGATAGTTGTTTGTTCAGTTTTACTGATCTAAAACTGAAGCCATGTAATAAATATCTTAATAAACTTGTTTGCTTGGTCTGTCCAGGAAAATGTTTGCCCTTAGTCTTTCGCACAGACCATGCTACACTCAGTCTGTACTGTAAAGACCTCAGACAAATATTTCCCCTGATAGACCTCACACTCGATTATTAGATATGTTTCTTCTCATTAACATTTTAATTAAATACCAATAGTTCTAGTCTGCTTACATGCAGGTTACTTTATTTGGACTATTAAGTTTTTGGACACAAAAAAATTTGAAAATTTTTAATTGTCCAAAAAATTTAACTTCGAAACAATTTTAAAACTTTCGACAGTTTTGAAATATGCTTAAGTTTTAATTACTGACCTAATATCACAAGGTTTGGAAGCCTAGTGCAGTGGAACTCATTTTAATAGACTACAAAATAGTTTAAAACTTGTGTTCATCAAATCAGTCAAACTGGGTAATACTGTACCATGTGCAGAACCTGACTTACAGAATTTGTGACTTTTTGTCAGACAATAAGCATCAACTGACATCACCAAACACCATCATTGCTGTTGCACACCATAAGGAAAATATTACTCTAAGTAAATTTACAATGATTGGAATGTATGTTAAAAAATGAAAACCATTTTGGTAATACTCGCGATTATTTTGATAGCACTGTTGCTTTGATCTATAATAATTTGTAACTAGTCTTTACTCTGAATTGATTTTTTCTAGCTTGTACAATGCTATTGCTGACCAAATTAACCTGCAGGGTCTTGAGGTGAGTGTAGATTATAACTATTTTGGGTAAACATGCACTAATGTAAAATATAGCAGATATAACTCACCATCAGATTGAAGTGGTTATGAACTCGAAATATTAATAGTGTGTACCTGCAGATGTCGTCCCAGGGATTTATTTGCTGGCGGCACAGGGGCCCAAAGTTTAAAATGTTCGGCTCATAATCCCAAGGTTTTGAGATCAAACCCCAGCCAGACCATTGTGTTGTGTCCTTGAACAAGACAGTTTACCAGACTTTGTTCCAGTCTGCTTAGCTGTATTAATGAGTACCAGTTCTGCTGGGGGCTAACCTGCGATGGATTAGTGTCCTGTCCAGGGGGAGTCAAAGAGTCTCATCCACTTATCACTACGGGAACCAGAGATAAGTTCTAGGTTCGAGAAAGGATTTAGCTTGCAAGACAAACTATTTGAGCTGCAAACCTGCCAGCATTGGTGAAAGGGTTAAGATTCGATGGAATGGTTGCCGTTGTGTTCCTCTTTTTTTGTCATTATCTCTACCTTATCTGCACAGAATATGCTTTGTTTTCACTGCACTGTTGAATTAACGTCAGTGTATAAAATACTCTTTTTCAAAAAAAATTTTGCTTGATGTGGATCTGATAGAACCATGTTGATAATGCGGCATTTCTATGGCAACAACTAATTTGGTCCCTTGTATTTGTAGTTTTATGATTGCAGCAGACTGAGAAATCTTGCAGCTGACTACATGACAAAACACCAAGAGGACTTCCTGCCATTCCTAGTGCACCACCAGACGGGCGAACTATACACAGCTGGTTTGTTTATAACTATAGTCTGTGATAATTATGGTCGAACCCATTGACAAAACCACTGGTCAGTGACGTGATCTGAATTGGGTACTAAATAAAGATAGCAGCAAACAGTAGTGATGTAAGAACAAGTTTATTGACGACAATATTGCGTTTATACATTAGCTTTGTGTTTCAGGAAATATAAAACTGAATAACAGTTCAAAGGCCGTGTAAATGGACAAGCATAACATTTAAACCTTTTTTGACCTGAGACAGGATATCTTTAATTTCTTTTTAACATTTTGCAAGAACGCAGAAATAATTGACCTATGAGCATCACATTGCGAATTTGGTTTACTGTTCACCTAATTCAGAACCACGTGACAGACTGTTTGTGTAGATTTTTTTATACCTATAGTAACAAGCGTAGTTCTTAAGTTTCTCCTTGCATTACTCCAGTGAAAGATAAGACATTTAGTCAGGTTGTTGTTTAGTGGGAAAAGTAACAGTGTCTCATGTTTTTTTATATGCTTGCTTAGAACAATTTGCGGAGTACTGCAACAGTGTAGCAAGCACTTCCGCTTGGGGCGGACAGCCCGAGGTAGGTGGGCTAGATGTAAGAAAGTTTAAGACACCAACGACGACGTCAGAAAACAATGGTGAATACAATAGCTGCACGTTGGAGTGTACTGTGCAGGTGACCTGGACGCTGTAGTCTTAAAACTTACAACGTGAAATGCTAAGTTTTAAGCTCTTACGGCTAGGAGAACAACCAACAGAAAATTTTACACCTCTAAGAAAATACTTTCTCTTTTTCTAATCACAAAACGTAACTAGGACTAAAGAGAAAGCAAACTAGCCATAAGCGATTGAAAAAGGTGATCAAAAAGTGCGTTTTTTAAAGACCGATGTATGGCACGTTTGAACACACCGGGCTGGCCACTTGCACATCGTTGTCTTCAAAAATGCAGCAGAACGACTAACAGAAAATGTTCTCAATCTTCTTTTTGATCTTTATAAAGGAAACTTTAAACTTTTTCTGTTCACAAAGTTTAACTAGGACAGAAGAGAAGGCAAACGAGCCAGACCTGGTCGAAAAGTCCTTAATCAATCACGTTGAAAACTTTCTTTTTAATTTGTGGTTGATTTTTTCCTTTATTTTTTTGCTTATCGGTTAATGACTTGTGTATTGTTTGATTTAAAACTAAATGTTATTTGTTTGGTTTGTCAATCTTCCACATCTACAACGAGTTTTGATGTTAGTAGGTAATTTTGTATAAACAGCAGTTAATGGCAAAAAGAATTAGCAATGACTGAATGAGTTGGCTTTTTATTTTGCATTTAGATTCAAGCTTTGTCGCACGTCCTATGCAGACCTGTTCATGTCTATCAAGCAGACTCACCTGTGCTCATAATAGGTGAACAGTACAATTCCCAAAAGCCGCTGTTACTCTCGTAAGTATTTTTTCTAAACTTGCAATTAGTGGCCTGTGTCTTCTCTTTTTGAGTATCAAACCTTTCGTTGGTACATAAACACCACACTGTGAAACAAGAGCGCGCATATTCACAGTTGCCAAGTAAACAAGCGTCTTCGTAACATTTTAACATTTCATTCTTTCTTTAATGGCCGTCCATCTAGACTAGCCCCTATGGTTATTATGGATGACCTGCACTCAAATCCTGTAAATACTTCATTTTCGGTTTTCATATATTTTTTTGAAACTTGTATTAATACTGAATCTAGAGTGCTAAATAAACTTGTTCTTGTTCATTCTTGTGGGATCCGGCTGGTGACGTAAAATATGAAGTCGTACACATAGGTTCTGGTAAGGAGGCCTCATAGGTCAGAAGGAACCGAAGCCTGAATACTGAACCCTTAAAAAGTCAGTTGCTGCGATTTTTACTACGTACGTACTGCCGAACAGTTTACCGAGTTTTGTCCATGAGCGTTGACTGCAAAACAGTCTCTTATTTTGTTGGTGATCGAAAATTCAAGCGCGTTCATCAAATGGTAGACTGGTAAGAGGAAATGGACGCGCGGACTCACTCCATTCCTTTTTGCTCCCATCCGCGTGTCCATTTTCTTTTCCCAGTCTCCCATTGGATTTTCGATCTCCCGGCGAAAGAAGAGAGTATTTTGCAGTCTACCATGACCAATATCAATTTGTCTTACAGATATCACAGACACGCCTTTGGACTCGGAGAACACTACAATTCAGTAATTCTCGAGCAAGAAAAATCGCTGCACGCCACGGCAGAAAATGACACCTAATTCGCTCCAGAAGAAACCAGCGTCGTGCGTATCAAAAATAGTATCCCGAGTGTTAGCAGCCATGGACAGCTATTTCAGCACTGCTACTAAACATGCTCAGATGCCAGAGTTACACGTTTCTTAAGGCAGATGCAAGGGGAATCCCTTTTAACTGATGGCCCTAGTGTCAACTATTAGTGGCTGCAAGGCTCTTTAAACGCCAATGTGCAGTAGTGTGATTTAGAATATTCAAGCCACACCCGATTAAAGTTGCATTTATAAAACTAATCCAATAGGACTAAACAATGAAACTTAGAAATAAAATAAAATTTTTGTTCTGTGTATATAGAAAATATGTTTTTTTCAGTAAGTATTGTTCTCATTCTGGTGTTGTCAATGCATTTTTTGTGTGCGTCATTAAAGCGCCGTGCTTCTCAGGGTAGATTTCAACGTAACCGGCTGGCCCAATGGCAATTCTTAATCCCCCCTCCACATCCCCCTTCCACTTTCAGGCCAGTAATTTGCAGCAACTTCGGTTAAACTTCAGAGAGTAGAAACAACAAAGATGCAAGAAATGGGAAATTGTTCACGGTGGGCAAATTTACTGACTCAATTAAGCGTTTTTCTTAGCAACTCCCTTGATTATGTTAAAAGGGTAACATGCAATTAATCGTCTGTTTTGATTTCAATATAATACAAAATGAGCTCGGC
The DNA here is from genome assembly GCA_027575215.2 of Hydrozoanthus sils. Taxonomy (NCBI): domain Eukaryota; kingdom Metazoa; phylum Cnidaria; class Anthozoa; order Zoantharia; family Hydrozoanthidae; genus Hydrozoanthus; species Hydrozoanthus sils. The sequence goes on from JAOBRD020683302.1 coordinate 29,217, forward strand.
AAGCACGTAGCCTTTGATCATGCCGACAAAGGTGGCGGCTGTACATTTCACCACAAGGCATTGCGAACCTTAACCGCCAAAAAAGACTCAAGGAAGCGTTTTTATGGGCAAGTTGATACGCTAGGAATTGTGGCGAATGTACAAGCCGCAAACTTTTGCGTATTCGTTGATTAAGGAAATCGTAGTTCTTTGGAAGTCCGTCGTTTATGTCCGATTGACGAGAAAAATTGAGGTTCTTTGCCTTGAAACGATCCATTTTTCGTTTCTTTTTTCTGTCAAAAATCTTCTAGGTCAAACTTTTATATTCCTTTATGCCTTTATTAAACTTTTAACAAAGACATTTCAAATTCTCGTAAATTAATTTTTTTTGGTTGGGTAAAAATTCGAGTTATCGAGGTTGAAGTTGCTGTGGACGGCCCTTCCCTCTGCACCATCTCAACCAATGGGAGTGATGGATGGGTGTTCACCCAACCAATGGGAATAATGGATGGGTGTTCATCACGAGCTGGCTGCAGGGCTTGAAGTGTCGTTTTCTTTCTGGTTTGGGTTCGAGTCCGTGGCTTCTTCAGGTTTCATAGCTGGGAAGAACAGCACCTCCTGAAATAAAACCGATGAAATGACACTGATGATCATGATAACGATGACAGTGGCTGTGATGATGATGGCAGTTGAACATGATCTTGGTGATGAGTGGTAGTGATGGCAATTTCAGTGATGATTACAATAATGGTGATGATGAAAGAGTAACGAAGACTGGCTGTGATGATCAAAAATGTTCAGGAGTTAAGCTGATGAACATGGTCTTGGTGATGAGTGGTAGTGAAGGATTTCATAGTAATGAAAGTGATGGTGATGATGAAAGTGATAATCATGGAGTTGACAAAGATGATGATGATGCTAGTGGTGATAATCATGTTTATAAGAATAAACAGGTATTAACTTTTAAACAAAGGACTTCAAGCTTGAAAATGAGTAGGTAATATTTAAGAGAAATGACAATGTTAAAAGTATGGTATATGAGAGTTAGTCTTGAAACGATGAAAATCTGAAAAAAAAATCCAAAGCTTTCAGGCTGAAGAAAACCTAATGAGCAATAGAAGCCATGTGAGCTGAGCAAGGTAACTCTACTGTGCAGCAGCCTTGGTTGTGTTGTCACCAAGGTTGTAACAGAAACTCGACATCACTGAAAGTCTGCTATTAGACTTGGTTGTTTATGTCACCTCAAGTAATCAAATTTACCACCACAGATATAAGGAGGGCAAACTTGTCTAGTGAGGTATGACTGCTGCCATAGCACAGGACCAGAAATTGGCTTTCACGAGTGTTTGTTTAAGCACACATGGTTCGCGTTAGTCACCATGCCACCGAGATTAAAATGTAACGGAATCAAGGCGTTTTGTGCTAGCCAGCCGGCTAGGCTGACAAAAATTGCTCAACTGAACATAGCATCAGGATCGAACGCACTTGATTTTTCACTTGTTTATGTATATATGCTGTCTATGTTATCTACTTATTTACTCATTTACTCTCTTGCTTTGTTTATCTATTAACAGTACGTCGTTTCAACTACAGAAGCTTATATCAGAGTGGTTAGGAACCCTGCAAAACTGAGGGCTTGCAAAACTGGGGATTTCTAATTTCCTTGTTGATATCAATATTGAGTGGCAATTGGAAAATTAAAACAGTAGTAGATGACTGGTATATTAACAGTCAAGGCTAGACATTTTAAAAACAGAAAAGAGAAAACAAAAAGTGTGTTGACATTGTTCCCTGTCAATCACAGAATAGCCTTCTTGCAGGCAGTTGGATGGGTTTTTTTACCCTGGAAAACTCACGGGGCACACTCGCCGCTATTTTCGATTTCGCTCACAGCCAATGCCACTTGACCATGACATCAGATATGGCAGCAATGCCACGCCTGTGAGTTTTCTACACTAAAAAACACCCATCTGCCTGCAAGCTGGCTAATCACAGAAGAATAGCACCAAAGCTTGGTTTGAGGGTTTTTGACATGTCATGCTAGATTAGTTTACCTTGATGTTATTTGAGTCAGTCAAGAACATGGTCAATCGATCTATTCCCATTCCCCACCCAGCTGTAGGTGGCAGGCCAAATTCCAGTGATGTACAGAAATTATCGTCAACAAACATTGCCTCGTCATCACCTGCCGCTTTGTCCTAAGACAAATTCACAGGAAGCAAATCAGCATTTGTATTTTTCACAACAATTATGAAACAAAACTTTAATTACAGTTCAACCTTTTATCTGTCGTTATTCACTTGTATGTGGTCTATCTCTCTTTCTGTCTGTGATCTATCTACCTGTTTCCGTCTTTCTGTCTGTTTGTGGTCTACCTACCTATGTCAATCTGTGATCTATCTACCCATGTCTGATGACTGTCTGTCTAAGGTCTATCTGACTATGTCTGTGATCTATCTACCTATGTCTGATGTTTCTGTCTAAGGTTTATCTAAGGTATGGTATATAGTTTTTAAAAAAAAACTATTGAGTGCGTCGGCGAGTAGTATAAACTTGAAGTATATATGATAAATG
>JAOBRD020683303.1:1699-14749 GCA_027575215.2 Hydrozoanthus sils
AAGACTTCTGTCTCATTATAAACACAGAACAGCTCTTCAGCGCAAGGGTATTGCACGCTTCCCAATGGCCAGTTCCAGGTGAATTTCAAATGCAAAAAAGTATAATAACTTCAATTCTGATGCTGCTGACCATACAAAAACTTTGCTGAATCAACTTGCAAGACAAGCAAAGTGAATAGTCACTAACAGGAGTTTAACATCTGCTTTAAATGTTAGAATGAATAACACCAACTTGGCAATTGTTTTCTCCTCCTTGTATTAACGAGAAAAACAAAACGCAAGGGATCACGTTTTTTGAGTTTCATGGCAGCAGGTACACGTCATATTCATAGTACTAATTTTTTTTCTACTCCTGAAAGTCGAGTATAAACATTCAGGCCTTCTCTGACTGTGACAGAAATTCTTTCTCAACCAATACACGAGTCTCATCAGCAATGAAATTCTCGAAATGCTTTCAAGTTTTGATTCAGAATTCACGCCGAACAATGGCCACGTAAACTTAAACAAGGAGTAAAGTTTGGTTATTTTCGTATTTTCAACCCAATGAGCGCTGCTGTACCTAATGCAGCCACCTTTCCACCCAACCCGGAACTATAAATCACGCGGCCGCGTCATTCTCTGGCACGCGGAAAAAAAATTTATATCAAAGTATGAAACTTGCTGGTAACGTCACTAAACGAATCTTTAAAATGGGCATAGTATAGCTTTTTAACTGCAAGCAACACTATTTTAAAAACAGTCTCTCTCCTGCATATTATTAATTCAAATGTTGAGAGACCATCGCGTTCAAAGAATATACCCCAGTGGCTGTGGTGAAGCTGCACATGTAGTTGCAACATCCCGAAAAAGCGTCCTCTTTATATGTCATTACAATAGTGTTAAAGAATTCTATTGCACAAATGACGAATTGAATGGGCGGCAAATAAGTTTGAATAATCTTTCAAGTAAGAAATGAATTCAGTAAGGCGTACGTTCTCTTGGTAATTTTTGTGAATAATAAACAGTTTAACGACGTGAAAGCTGTCCGCAGGGTCAACTATCGCTATTTTTGGTGCAATTATTTCGCAACGAAGGTCGGCAATGACTTAACCGCTTTAAGTCGTTTCGTTTTTGAAAGAAAACAAGACAAAGCTTGGGTTTATGGTTTATTTTAAGTTTTGCCAGTCTCGAGTCTTAAGTCACATGATTTGAAATACAATTTGAATTTTATACGAAGGCGGTTCTGGTACACTATCGCAGATGATTCGTGTATTAAACTTGATAACCTTGCGAAAATCTTAAGTAGACGTCTGGAAACTATCAAACGAAAAACAACAGTGTTAGCGTGAGCGAAACATTTTGAGTATATTGCATTTGTTCGCGAGGGGACGATATCGATATTGTAGTCTCCCCCGACCGCTTCTTGTTTGCATTTGCATGTTATGTCGTGTGAACGTAACACAACAAAAGACCATCCGAGGGGATTTTCAAAAATTAGTTTAAGATAAAAACTCTTTATTCTAGATTTTATAAGAAACAGTAGTAGACGTGCCTTTGTAAGGCACCAGTATTAGCTTTCGCGAGAGCTGACGAGCTTCTCTTCCGTTTTGTGTTTACAAATTTGTTCCTGCGACTAAAACGGGTTACATCAGGAAATGATTAACCTAGCTAGCGTATATAGGGAGAAACAACTGCCAGTATTGAACTTCTCCTGAGGTTTTTTAACTCGTCGTTTGATTGCAAAATTTATGGTGCTGCATTATCTCGCAGTAGCGATTATGCGTTGAGTACTTTCTCAAAATATCACTATAAATGACAAAACGAGCCTGTCGGCGAAAAAGGAAGTACACACGTCGGCCAGAAATCGGTGAGAATTTGGATTAAGTAAAAAAGCGTGATTGAAATGACACAAGTAAAATTAAAACGAAATGGACAATAATTCTTCTCTCCTAGGATTTACCAGCACACACAAACACTCACAAAATGTCTTACCATTAGAATTTGGTTCACATTCAGCTGTTGAGCTGGACGTCGATTCTGCAAGAATTAAAGGACACAAAACAAGCTGTTAATTATCGGCAAAGAATATACGATTCCATATCTGATAAAAAATAAAACTTCGAACCAAGATATTTCTAAGAGATAGGTTTAAGAAAAAGGGTTGCATCGCCTGCAGTTTTAACTGACAAAAACTTGTTTAGACACTGTTCATTCATCATTTCATGTTTGTCACAACCAGCAGCTGGGCAAAGAAGTTTGTATGTGAGAATGGCAAGTGATAGGGCTTCCAAACAACAACAAACACGGCCTCTGTGAAAAGGTTTCACAGTTAGAAAGGGTTCTATAAATATTGAAATAAATTATCAAACAAGTAGACGCACGGTTATACCAGCTTCGATGCTGCGGTACACCGCGGGTCGAAGCTGAGCGAACAACAGCTCGCCTACAATTCATTTTTACCTGTCTTCATGCTAAATAAATCGCCTAACGCAACAACGAAACTGTTTTCAGCCAAATTAGCGACACATTTGCAACAATTTCAATTTGATTCCCACTGATAAAATATTGTGTTTGAGGCTAATCTTAAAATGCCGGCAAATAGGGTTCTTGTTAAGCACTGTTGAACTTCGATCGATATACAGGAAGCGCCGAGTTGATCCTTCTGCCTCAAGCCCTGCTAGCGAATTGATCAATAGAAGTCGTATTTCTCTCTACCTTGAATTGCAATCGTTAACTCGGCCATTTGAGGAGAGAAATAACCGTAGTTGAAGCGATTACAAGCGAAAAACCGACAAAACTCCGCAGCCTTGCACTTAGAAATTGTACAATTCTTTCAAACGGCGCCTTGGAGAGCAACACGGAACACAAATTCCGAACAGGGAAGTATTGGTAGGCGAAAGAGCAGTGGTTGCATATGATCGTATATCTTTCACATCACACAGCTATTCCAACTTCAAAGATCCAAATACTTAACAAAGAAGTACGTTAGGATGCTCTGAAGCTTTCCAATCGACCCAAACACAAACGAAACCAAACAGATTTTTTCAACCAAACAAACGTCTATGCTTCCATATACTGAAATAAATTTCTCGGTAAATATTCAAGCAGTTGTGTTGCCCCGCTACACACGGAAAACATTTGTCTGGGGCAGAAAGGGGAACATCTGATCTAGTGTACAGTTGAAATGTTTCGTTACCTTTTCTCTGTTTTTTCTTGCGGTCTTTGCTGTATATTTTTAACGAGCAGTAGTAAGGCATAGCTTTCACGCTTACCTCGCAGATTGTGTCGGAAAGAATCAACTGTTACGTGCAACATAGAACTGGCAATCAAGTGACCCGAGAATTATGCGTGTCAAATTAATTTATAGGGAGGGGACAGTAAGGCGAATTTCTCAGCCAAAATAGATCCGCATTTCTTCGCTAAACCTGATTATTGAAAATATCTCGTTTTAGAAATTACATGAAAAGATTAAATTGGAGCTGTCGTTTTCAAAAACGACAGTGAGACTCTTAAAATAAGAGATTGACAAAATCAATTCCTTCACCTCTCCCCAAAGTACAAGTTTGTTCGTTTCGTAGAAATTGATATTCATCGATCTCGCTGTGTTTATTGACTCGAACAAAACCTCTATTTGCATTTTGGTATTCGCTTCATCGATTCACATTTTGATCACTTTGGAAACTAGCTATCGGATCGTTTCAACCTTCATTCGTTTGTTCACGAACATGTATTCAAGATGGCGTTTTAAACCACACGAGGGCCGTCTGGTCCGAAAACTCGCTTCGCATTTTTACCCGGAAGTGAACACAAAGAGACCTTCTCTGTGAAGTCGAAAAGACGCCAAACGGAAACAAAGGAATTCTGTTTATCAGTGGGTTATTTTTAACCTGGTCTCCCTCTGTTTTGCCAAGGTGACAAGCATTAACATATTACTCTCAGTTTGCGATCGAAATGCAACAATATTCAACAAGGAAACACAATAATGTTTGTTGAAACCTGTTCCGAGGTTATGATTTATCGATAAACGCAGGTAAGTATGCAATATCGTGAGTACAAGCGAGTGTCTGCTTTTGCTAGAAAGATCTATACTTCAGGGGGGATGGGGACGCGGTCAAGTTTGTCAAATGTTGTCTGAGTCACGCTGACCCCGGAAGAGATTTTAAGGAAGTGCGCCACACGATGTTTCAGACTCGAGTGTTTTTGAGGAGCTTTCGCTCTGCTTCTTTCAGATTTCAGTCCTTCTCAAGCTTCCATTTTGAAGGAAACATGGCAGTGTACTATTATTTGTTTGCTAAGATTACTAATCTTAAGCATGCGGTCAAAAACTGTAAGCTGAATGATATGTCAACCCAAAGAAACTCGGAGTTCAGGGGCGGGTGCGAGAATCGCCTTCATGTCAAAATTTAATGACTTTCTCACTACTGAATCGGATGCTACGTACTTCCTCATTTGTTCACGTTCTTTCCGTGTTTGTTATGTAAACCAGACATATATTCGGACTAGTCTCGTCGCCTGATACGATACTGTTAATCTTCAAGATAATTCTACATAGTAATAATACACGATTTTTCTTATAAGAAACAGTAAATTTGTTCTATTTCTATGCGAGTTAAAATCGAAAAAAATTTAAGCCTAAGATATTGCAATACTTGCATTGGAAAACGAATTTGATCATCCCCGCAGATTTATTGTTAATTCGCTGAGTCATTTTCCCGAGAAGATAAACTGCGAAGCATTTCTTATTTATTCCGTATTGTCCAGAAAAAGATCGAATCTCCGTAAAGTTTTTAAAAAATAGCTATCCAGCCCGAGCTTCAGCTCGTTCTTAAATTGTTCTTAAATTTTGGCCAATCTGAGCCTCGTTCAGATCTTATAAAACTGTTCATATAAAAAAAGCATGTATTTCTCCCTGCCTCAAAACAGCACAACAATTTAACTTACGGCCGCTCTGTTCTTTGAACTGAACTCTTCTTTATCACACAATGCGATTAATGGTTGCGATTCAACTGAAGTTGCGTTAACGAAATGATTTTGTTTGCAGTTTCGGCGAGAGTTTTCTGCATGTGGTGTGCACGACTTTAAGATAACGGCAAAAGCAAGGAACAAAATGAATACATTAGTAGTATGTCGGAACGAACCATGCCGACCGCACTACTAAATGAATTTCTTTTTTTACTTTCTCCGTCATTTTCTTTCTTTTCGAACAAAAAAGATCGAGACTTTCCCCTTCAAGTCGCGAACCTTTTCAGTGGGAAATTTTCACTCAATCGCGGCAGTCCTCAGAACAGCAAAACGGGTTTTTCACGTTGTGTTTTAGTAGAAAACTTCCTGCAGGTGACCAAAAGTGATGTATTCCAACGTGTACTTAATGTATTGACTATTGTATTTTGCCGTCGGCGTCGTTTAAACTCTTTGTAACTCAATACGTATAGGAAAACTTTTTAAACTCCGTGTTATTAAACTTCTCTCAACTAAAACTCATTTTTTCAATTTTACCAGTTTAGTAGACTTTTGAATATTCATCTTCAGTAGTGCGCTTTGTTTGATCAATCCCCATTTTCTCATTACCGAATGTGCTATTCTATGTGAGGTGTGCTTGGAGAAGTTAGATGTTGATCACCTGGCTTGGCCCAAGCCAAAGAGTCAACAAAAATCGAATTAAGGCAGTCAAGACAAGGCACTAAATGAGTGAGTTCACTAACTGCCGCATAAAAAATTGAAAAAAAGGTTTCATTTTGATATACATGGTGAACACAAAACATTTTAGAACATAATTATATAGAAATTTTTCGCGCGCTTTTTGTATTATGTGCGCATGCGACTATTTTTAACTTTAAGACAATATTACAACGAAGTGAAGTTTTCTAAATAATCAACGAGGCCCGAAACAACGAGTTCACTCTTTGAGATTCATAGAAATCAGCAACGAGTATAGTCTAATTGTTTTAGCAGAAACCAACTACTGACACTTCATACTTCCTTCGGTTTAAAGAATCCGCCATTGTTTTATTGATTAAAAACACCGGCAGTTTTCGCTACTTATTGTCGATCGTTCAAAAGACGGTAAGTATGTTAGCCATTCGTGATAAAAGCAGTTGGCCTTCTATTAAATCTCAACTGACGTACGGTCGGCCGGCCGTGGATCTGAACAATCGTAGCATAAACTTGATATACTTTTGTGCTCTAAAGCATGCACTCAAATATTTCAAAAGGATTAGTTATAATGATTATGGCGTATCTTTCGTGTTCGCCTCGTGCTGTTTGAACGATTCTCTTGTGCTTTCCCAACTTTCCGCGTGCATCCGTACTCGATAGACACTCGATAACTATTATTAAAGACACACAAAAAGATCAACTCACCGAGGTCCGTTTGCTTATCACTGTCATACTGATCCAGTAAAACTGGAAACTGTTTGTCTGTGAATAAAAACATTTCATCAATACGAATCCTATGTGCCCGTTAGTCTTAAAGATTTTGATCCACTATTTATAACATTATAGAAGCACAGCGTCTTGCTTATCGGTGCTAGTGCGATGTTTTGGCGCGAGTTTTTCCCGCGTTTTTCGTGACACACGTCACCAACCGGTTATGCAAATGTCTTTTCGCGCTGCGTTTTTCCGTCTTGTTTTTAAACCTTTCAGCCCAAGCCAGTTTATCAATATATATAACTATTAACTATAACATATTTTCAAAATTATTTTACCGCGTTGTCAGGATGACGGTTGTTATTTTGTGTTCGTTACATCTTGCGTTAATCGCTTTTGTTACAATTTACGCCAAAAGTTGTTACAATTGGCGTTAAGCAGTTGTCACTTTTTGCGTTGATACATATTGCGTTACATTTTTTGTTACAATTTACGTCAAAAAGTTGTTATAATTGGCGTTAAGCAGTTGTACCTGTTACGTTCTGCGTAAAAAGTTGTTACCGTTTTGAGGCGTAACATTTGTTTGCCTTCGGTAAAACTCTCCCTAACTTGTTCCATGACAACTACGGGCTCTAGAATTTACCAGTGCAACTGGGACTGAACGGGATAAAACACGATGCAAATTTATACTTTGGGCACACAAGGTTCACACTTGAGAGAAAAGAACTTGAAATAAGAAATAACATAAAAAATAAAAATAGCTTTTAAAATAACTGAGAATTAACAGGGCGCGCTGCTTTCCCCCCCCCCTAATATTTTTCTGGCAAACAACAGAAGATTTTGAATGGGATTTTCAGATTTCATAACGAACTATTACAATTTCCACATTTTTTTGTTTCCCTCGCCCATGCAGTTACAATGCAGACTCAAGCAAGCTTACCTTGCATAGCAAGAAACAATTGGTCATCAACAATACCGGGAAAGTCTGTAAAAAAACATGAAAATATATCGATAGTTTGGCAATTAATACAATACAATATCAGGCTTTAAAGCAGAATGTAGCCAATTATCTGAAACCCGGACGAACAAACAAAACTTAGAGACTAAAATATGAATTGAAGATGAACAAAACATAACTTCATGGACGAGTGGACGAATGAGAGATCAATGAACAAATATAAAAACAAATGAACGGATGAACAAAGACAAAAGATCCAACAAAACGAAAGAGAGATCAAACGAAATCGAACAACGAAAAGATGCAAGTGCAAGGATAAATAGACAGGTGCATGGATAAACAATCAAGTGGCTGGCTGGCTAGTGATTGGTCGGTTGATTGCCTGCATAGTTGATTGATTTAATGATTGATTGATTTGATTGACTGACAAGATGAGCGTTGGGTTGATGAATGATTAACTGACTGCTAGGTTGGTTAATTAGTTCACTGAATGATTGCATGATTGATTGCTTGGTTGTAAGTTGAGCAATCGATTGGTTGATTGTTTTGGTTTGTTGATTAATTGGCTGATTGAACGATTGATTGATTGGTATATTGCATGACTGAATGACTGACTGATCGGTTGAATGATTGTTTAATTGAATGACTGACTGATTGATTAATTGATTAACTTTAAGTAGAATTCTCCACCACGATAATAAGTTAAGTGCGTAAAAACACAAGTGAATATTTCAAGTAAAGCGAAAAACGTTTGTTTCTAAATATTTACTTGTGTTTTTACGCCACACTTTGGCTTATGATTGTTTTATGGTTAATTGGTTTGTTAAAAGGAAAGCCGTACTTACCTTCACGGAAGACAAGATCTGAAACAAAAAAGAAGTTTGCGTGACCATTTTTTCTACACTACTTATTAAGCATAGCTAGTTCTGGCAAATATTTATTTTGCATTAAAATATTTACCCAATATCGCCTTTCTTCAAAAGCAAATAAAATGCAAGATTATCAAGACAACTCGTGTAGCGTTTTGGGAGGACTTTTCCGCTACTGAGGCAAGTAAATTATTTAGTTAGGCCAGTATAAGACAATTCGCGTTCGCTTTCGCATTAATTCTTAGAATGTGTTTAGTTTTCTAAAACGGCCACACACAAAAAATGTTTCTGGTCAACTTGACGATAAACGAAACAGTGCTTACTCTAATTCTCTTTTCAGATTTATTTACTGACCGCTTACAACAGAAATAGAAAACCACGAAAAAATGTTAGAAGAGAAGTTATTGCCAAACTGCAGCTTTGTCGACCCTAGAGCGCGGCGCACACGCGAGGAAACAGCAAATCGCGTTGTCTCAAGGGTAGAGAACTCAGCCAGTTTCTCTATTGTGAGATAATTTTTTTTTTAGAATTTTGCTTCGCAGACATAGAGTCCGGTGCACATGCGCAGAAACAGCTGAGCTCATTGCTTCGCGCGCCCGAACGCAGCCAGTTCCTCCAGTGTGAGATAAAAAAATTTTGTGACAATGTCGCTTCGAGAGCCCAACGCACACGCGAGGAAACAGCTTAACTCATTGTCTCGCGAGCAGAGAACTCAGCCAGTTCCTTTCGTATGCGGCCGAATTTTTTGTGAGAGTTTCGCGTCGTGCGGCAATGAGGTAAGTGTACATCGTGTTGCTGCCTCGCGAGGCGAATTTCTCACAAAACATTTACCGCACACGAGAGTAAATAGCCGAGTTATCTGGCTGTCGAGATAGGAGTTAAGCTGTTCCTTCGTGTTCGCGCGGGCTATGGTCTTTCGTGCTGTTGTTTGTTTATAAAAAATTAAGCTGAAAATGAAAGTTAGTACTTACATGAACAATAATTGCTCAGGACATCGATCCAGTCCTGAGCTATTTCAAGCAGGTTAGCGTATATAACGCCTCCAACGTCAGTGCACTTCGTAAATTCCGCATACTGCCAGTAACAGATCTCATGCCCATCCACGTCGAACAAGTCTCGCGGTATTTGAATCTCGTAAAGCCTGGAGACCCAACGGAGGTATTCCTGCAGCTCGTTTTCGTTCCATAACTGCGGGGGATAGCGCTGCCAACTAGTCTGATCTGTAGAATTTTAAAGTGTAAATCACACTTAATCAAAAAGTTTTTCTTTTTGAAAGTGTACGAGCCTGATGAAAATATAATTCTTGCCAGTCTTAAGCCCCGCGCATACGAGATCAAACGGCTCAGCTCTTTGTTACACGAGGCAGACAACCCAACCATTTCCCCTCGAGTGCGGCAAATTCTTCGTGAGAATTTCGCCTCGCGAGGCGGTGAGGTCAATTTCTATGGTGTGTTTGATATTTGCGTTGCTGTCTATCGAAGCCAAAATCTCACAAAAATTGCCATAAGCTCACAAGAGGAACTGGCTATAATCCCTCTGCCTCGTGAGACGTGCTCTCGGATTGAGCTCTGATAGAAGTGCGCGCTGGTTAGAAATTTCATAGTTTTGTTCCGTTCAGGTTCAATTATTCAATCATGCTAATGTTTATTATTACTGTCTTCATCATTGCCCGGAAATAATCATCAGTATTTTCTTTTCTCTAATTTTTTTTGTTAAAATTTCGTTTCTCATTTTCTGTCGTTCAGATTTTTTCATCTCTACAATTAGAGAATTTCTTTGAAAAATCAAAACTATTTTTTAAATTTACAACAACTGTCTACTTTCGGCAACATGCAAGTGCTTGCCGTTACCAATCGTTATTTTACCATTTTGTCGCAATTTGAAGCGAAAACAATTTTCTTTGTCACCAAGGCTGGGTTTCTCAAAGGCCAGTTAACTCAAACCCTGGCCCTGGGTTAAGCCAAAATTCAATCAGTAATTTCCTCTCTAATAAAAGGTTTACGGTTCTTATAAAACACTGTTTAGATTTTCCACGGAAAAAACTTGTCAATTCCAAAATTACAGCTCAAATCTGTCTTTGTAACTGTTGAAAACAGGAACGTAGCTAGGTTAAGAATTTACTCTGGGTTAGTGCTGAATAGTCTTAGAACAAGGAAAACCTGGATCACTTTTTGTTGTTTTATTTTTGTTTTAGTTCTTGGTAAATATATTTTTTGTTTACCATTAAAGTTTGGTCGTATCTTGTTGCTGTCGCGAAACGAAGCTCTATATTCTGACTTCCGCCCTATCAGTGAATAATCAAAGACATTCCGAGCTAAGGAGCAATTCAGTCTCTGGCAATTTTGATGTTCATATCACACCTTTGTCTACAGAAGAGCTGTTAAATGTCTTGATAAGATCAAATTTATTATCTTCATGAAAGCGGAAGTCTCTAGTGACACAAAACAATTTTAGAGTCTGAATATAGCGTAGTGCTATAAAGCTATAAAGTACAAAAGCATGCGGACTTTCAACTTTAAAAGTTGTTCTCAGACCAGAGTACCACTTCCACTTGAAAAACAAAACCGAGAGCAATTTGTGGCTTCCTGTTGTAAAGTTTATGAAGCTGATTTTTACTTCCTTGATAGTAATTGTTAATTAACAGCAGACAGTTCCATTATGAACATCTAAACAGCGCTTCCTGCTCTGACGAGTTTTTTTCGTAAGAAGCGGTCAAGGGCATCGCCTGCGTGGTACAACGGAAGTCTTAACCCAAGTCAAACACAGTCTTGCATGCGTCAAACTAGTAAGGAATGCCTAGTATTTAGCTGGTATTGCAAGACAGTACCGACTAAAAGGGTATGAAAGCTCTTGGGACCAGAGTCGTAATCTTTATGGTTACAACTTTGGTGCTCTAACAACTTGGCTATCAATGGCAGCGTTTATCGAGAGCAGGTCAATTAAGTTTTCAGTTAAAGCCAAACTGTCTACATCACTTCGAGGATTAGATATTTCTTTCCTAATTTACCCGCAGAAAAAGTGACTTTGTAGACATCTAAATAAACGCCGAAAGACGCGCTTGCTACAAAGGAAACTGAATCAGTGTCTGGTCACTGAAAAGAAGTAAATTCTTCCTAAATCTAAGTATTTAAACTGCCACGTATCGAACTCCTTGATCCTTGACTATCTAAACTGTGTCATTAAAAGAAGTGAAAATCCAGGAATTTGTTTACTTTAAGAGCGCTTTTATCTTACATGAAGCCATCCTGAAGAATTCCATAGCTGTACTTTTCCTTGCATTAAAAAATTGATAAGATACTTTTGTGTGGAAACACAATAACATTAGCTCGAGTTGTGAAAATTCTGTATCAAGTTGCCTTGTCTTGAAGAGTAGAAATTGATTGGTGTTTATTATTCCAACTTTTGAACCAGTTAATGAAACCCTTTAAAGTGAATACGGATTTCGCCCGTCTATTATTCCGATTTCGTTAATTGTCAAACAAATATCTAAATGTTTGATCGTTTTTAAAATCGGTTTCTCAATCTGGTCCACCCGAATCATCAAGCTTCGAGATTTGCGAAGTTACTTTTCCATATTTCAAATAAACTAGAATACGAAGTAGAGTTTTGTAGAGTCCATAGCGACGAGTTGAGTATTAGATTCTCTGAAAACAGAAACGAGTCGTTTAATTGTTTTAGTTAAAACCATCTAATATACTACCTTCGAATCTAAACCGAATTTAAAGTATCTTCCATTGTCTTTTTGTTTAAAAACACTCTATCGCTCAATAGATAGTGAGTTGACTAGCCAATCAGATTGCAGCATTTGAGATACTCGTGATAATATACTAGTTGGTGTCCGCGCGTCACCCATTATGATTTGTCACCTTGGGTTCCTTCTAGCAAAATATTTCAATGAGCTTAAGTACTTTTTTGGGAAGAGCCGCACAACCAATACACATCAACTTCCTCTTTAAAACAATAAAAAGGGAAGCCTTCTTAAATGGCATTTTATCATTTCCTCTTTAAGGTCACACATCGCAACGAGATTTAACCTCAGTCTGAGCTCAGTTAAGTTTGCGAAGGAAATTGTAAGAAAGTGAGAGAGTGTTGCTTCTTTCAGCTTACTGCTCTGGTTTGAAAGGTAAGATTAGCTTTCTTACTGTAGGAAGCTCTACAAAAGAACATTAAATAATTAGACAAATCGCCACAAGACCAATGTATATAAATGTCTCCATTGCTTGTCTGAGTAATTCTCGTTCTTTGTAAAACGCGAAACTAATTCCTCCGCCATCCGAGACTCTTGTCGTTTAAAAGTTCAGTCGCGCGCCCGTTTCCACAGAACCGTGATGATATATATCAGTAACTGGGTATTTCTTGTGAAAAGAAACAATTTGGTTGGACAATAGTCATTCAGTGTAACTGAGCTGATTTATATGTTCTACTCTTGAAACACTGTCGGGAAAAAGCAACAATTCTTTAATACGAAATACGGAAAGTTATGTAACAGTAAACTCTTCCGAGTAAACGCTTTTTTGGGACTAGCTCAAGGAAATCTTTTTCTAGTTTAGTTTGCAGTACCAGCCTCATATTTATTATTACCAAATGTATATATACATATATATATATAAAGTGTAAATAAAGATCTTCGTAGAACAGTGCTCAATACATTTATGTAGAGCGAAGTATATGCGTATGTTGAGAAAAAGACAAATAAACTACACGTTCATCCCTACAACCCTGTTTCGTGGTTGCCCACTTATGAAGCTGATTTTTACTTCCTTGATAGTAACTGTTAATTAACAGCAGACAGTTCCATTAAGAACATCTAAACAGCGCTTCCTGCTCTGACGAGTTTTTTTCGTAAGAAGCGGTCAAGGGCATCGCCTGCGTGGTACA
>JAOBRD020683407.1:0-14747 GCA_027575215.2 Hydrozoanthus sils
TAACGAAACAACAAGCGGCCTGTTGGTCTAGTGGCATGATCCTCGCTTCGGGTGAGAGAAGAGCGGGTTCAACTCCCGGACAGGCCCTTTCATTTCATTTTGGTAAAAGTAGTTTACAAAATGCGTTTGGTTGCCGTAATATTCAAAGACCTGAATCCTAATGAAACAACAAGCGGCCTGTTGGTCTGGTGGCATGATTCTCGCTTCGGGTGCGAGAGGTCCCGGTTTCAACTCCTGGACAGGCCCTTTCATTTCGTTTTGGTAAAAGAAGTTTACAAAATGCGTTTCGTTGCCGTAATAGTCAAGGAGTTGCATCCTAACGAGACAACAAGCGGCCTGTTGGTCTAGTGGCATGATCCTCGCTTTGGGTGCTAGAGAAAACGGGTTCAACTCCCGGACAGGCCATTTCTTCTCTTTTCACTAAGTGGTGTTTACCAAATGCGTTTGGTTGCCGTAATAGTCAAGGACCTGAATCCTAACGAAACAACAAGCGGCGGTGGTGTGGGCCTAGTGGCATGATTCTCGCTTCGGGTGCGAGAGGTCCCGGTTTCAACTCCGGATAGTCCCCTTCCATTTCGTTTTGGTAAAAGTAGTTTACAAAATGCGTTTCGTTGCCGTAATAGTCAAGGAATTGCATCCTAACGAAACAACAAAGGGCCTGTTGGTCTAGTGGCATGATTCTCGCTTTGGGTGCGAGAGGTCCCGGTTTCAACTCCCGGACAGGACCTTTCTTCTCTTTTTCCTAAGTGTAATTAACAAAATGCATTTCGTTGCCGTAATAGGCAAGAGGTTGAATCCTAATGTAACTACAAGCGGCCTGTTGGTCTAGTGGCATGGTTCTCGCTTCGGGTGCAAGAGGTCCCGGGTTCAACTCCCGGCAGGCAATTTCTTCTTTTTTCACTAAGTGTAGTTTACTAAATGCATTTCGTTGCCGTTGAGAAAACGGGTTCAGCTCCCGGACATAGGCCCTTTCATTTCGTTCTGGTAAAAGTAGTTTACAAAATGCGTTTCGTTGCCGTAATAGTCAAGGAATTGCATACTAACGAAACAACAAGCGGCCTGTTGGTCTAGTGGCATGATCCTTGCTTCGGGTGAGAGAAGAGCGGGTTCAACTCCCGGACAGGCCCTTTCATTTTATTTTGGTAAAAGTAGTTTACAAAATGCGTTTGGTTGCCGTAATATTCAAAGACCTAAATCCTAATGAAACAACAAGCGGCCTGTTGGTCTGGTGGCATGATTCTCGCTTTGGGTGCGAGTGTTCCCGGGTTCAATTCCCGGACAGGCCCTTTCATTTCGTTTTGGTAAAAGTAGTTTACAAAATGCGTTTCGTTGCCGTAACAGACAAGGGGTTGAATCCTAATGTAACTACAAGCGGTGTGTTGGTCTAGTGGCATGATCCTCGCCTTCGGGTGCGAGAGAAAACGGATTCAACTCCCGGACATGATCCTTTCTTCTCTTTTTACTAAGCGTAGTTTACAAAATGCATTTCGTTCCGTAATAGTCAAGGAGTTGCATACTGACGAAACAACAAGCGGCCTGATGGTCTAGTGGCATGATTCTCGCTTTGGGTGCGAGAGGTCCCGGGTTCAACTCCCGGACAGGTCCTTTCTTCTCTTTTTCCTAAGTGTAGTTAACAAAATGCGTTTCGTTGCCGTAATAGTCAAGGAGTTGAATCCTAATGGAACAACAAGCGGCCTGTTGGTCTTGTGGCATGATTCTCGCTTTGGGTGCGAGAGGTCCCGGGTTCAACTCCCGGACAGGCCCTTTCATTTTGTTTTGGTAAGTGTAGCTAAATACAAAATGCGTTTCGTTGCCGTAATAGACAAGGATCTTAATCCTAACGAAACAACAAGCGGCCTGTTGGTGTAGTGGCATGATTCTTGCTTCGGGTGCAAGAGAAAATGGGTTCAGCTCCCGGACATAGGCCCTTTCATTTTGTTTTGGTAAGAGTAGCTAATTACAAAATGCGTTTCATTGCCGTAATAGACAAGGACCCTGAATCCTAATGAAGCAACAAGCGGCCTGTTGGTCTAGTGGCATGATTCTCGCTTCGGGTGCGAGAGGTCCCGGGTTCAACTCCCGGACAGGCCCTTTCATTTCGTTTTGGTAAAAGTAATTTACAAAATACGTTTCGTTGCCGTAATAGTCAAGGAGTTGCATGCTAACGAAACAACAAGCGGCCTGTTGGTCTAGTGGCATGATCCTCGCTTCGGGTGAGAGAAGAGCGGGTTCAACTCCCAGACAGGCCCTTTCATTTCGTTTTGGTAAAAGTAATTTACAAAATACGTTTCGTTGCCGTAATAGTCAAGGAGTTGCATACTAACGAAACAACAAGCGGCCTGTATGTTGCTCCAGTTGAACGAATCTTGCTTCGGGTGCAAGAGGTACCGGGTTCAACTCCCGAACAGGCCCTTTCATTTTGTTTTGGTAAGTGTAGCTAAATACAAAATGCGTTTCGTTGCCGTAATAGACAAAGATCTTAATCCTAACGAAACAACAAGCGACCTGTATGTTGCTCCAGTTGAACGAATCTTGCTTCGGGTGCAAGAGGTCCCGGGTTCAACTCCTGGACAGGCCATTTCTTCTCTTTGCACTAAGTGTAGTTTACCAAATGCGTTTGGTTGCCGTAATAGTCAAGGACCTGAATCCTAACGAAACACAAGCGGCGGTGGTGTTGGCCTAGTGGCATGATTCTCGATTCGGGTGCGAGAGGTCCCGGTTTTAACTCCCGGATAGGCCCTTTCATTTCATTTTGGTAAAAGTAGTTTATAAAATGCGTTTTCGTTGCCGTAATAGGCAAGAGGTTGGATCCTAATGTAACTACCAGCGGTGTGTTAGTCTAGTGGCATGATCCTCGCTTCGGGTGCGAGAGAAAACGGGTTCAACACCCGGACAGGCCCTATCTTCTCTTTTTACTAAGTGTTTACAAAATGCGTTTCGTTGCCGTAATAGTCAAGGAGTTGCATCCTAACGAAACAACAAGCGGCCTGTTGGTCTAGTGGCATGATCCTCGCTTCGGGTGCGAGAAAAAACGGGCTCAACTCCCGGACAGGCAATTTCTTCTCTTTTTACTAAGTGTAGTTTACAAAATGCATTTCGTTGCCGTAATAGTCAAGGGGTTGCATCCTAACGAAACAACAAGCGGCCTGTTGGTCTAGTGGCATGATTCTCGCTTCGGGTGCGAGAGGTCCCGGGTTCAACTCCCGGACAGGACCTTTCTCTTCTTTTTGCTAAGTGTAGGTAACAAAATGCGTTTAGTTGCCGTAATAATCAAGGACCTTAATCCTAATGAAACAAAAAGCGGCCTGTGTGTTGCTCCAGTTGAACGAATCTTGCTTCGGGTGCAAGAGGTCCCGGGTTCAACTCCCGGACAGGCCATTTCTCTTCTTTTTGCTAAGTGTAGGTAACAAAATGCGTTTCGTTGCGGTAATAGACAAGAGGTTGAATCCTAATGTTACTACAAGCGACGTGTTGGTCTAGTTGTATAATTCTCGCTTCGGGTGCGAGAGGTCCCGAGTTCGATTCTTGTATAGGTCATTCTTTTTTGCTAAGTGTAGCTTACAAAATGCATTTCGTTGTCGGAGTTTAAAAGGAGCTGAGTTCTAATTTAACAACAAGCGGCCTGATGGTTTAGTGCCATGAATCTCGCTAAATGTGCTAGGGATTCAACTCTCGGACAGGCCGTTTTATTTCTTTTCGCTAAGTGTAGTTTACAATTTGTGTTTCTTTGACCTATTGGTCATAAGGACAGAACAGGCAACCAGTTGGTCTACTGTCATGATTCTCGCTTAGGGTGCGAGAGGTCCTAGGTTCGTCTCCCGCAAAGACCCTTTCATTTTTTTAGCTAAGGGTTAGTTTGCAATTTGCATTTCGTTTCCGTATTAGTCAAGAGGACAGAACCTACGAAACAAAAACGCGCCTGTTGGTCTAGTGGCATGATCTGGATTAGGGTGGGAGAGTTCCCGGGTTAATTCAGCTCCCAGACAGTCCTTTTTACTTCTTTATGCTAAGTATTGCAAAACGCATCTTGCTTTCAAGATGCGTTTTGTTGTCAGAGTTGACTCCTAATTTAACAACGAGCGGCCTGTCATTCTAGTGACATGATTCTCGCTTAGGGTGCGAGGGGTCCTGGGTTCAACTTTCAGACAGACCCTTTCTTTTCATTTTGCTGAGTGTCGTTTACAATTGTGTTGCTTTGATCTATGAGTCATAGGGACAGAGCCTAACAAAACAACAGACGGCGAGTTGGTCTAGTGGCATGATTCTCGCTTAAGGTGTGAGAGGTTTCGGGTTCACCTGCTCTTCCCTTCACCGGGCTCTTTCTTCACTTTTTGCTTTGAGTAATTTAACAACGAACACGTTTCGCTGCCGTATTAGTCAAGGGATTGAATCATATTGAAACAACTAGTGACCTGTTGGTCTGGTAGCACGATTCTAGCTTAGTGTGGGAGAGGTCCCTGTTCTTTATTTCGCTGTTCAACAGTTTAACCGCTAGCATGCATGTTTTCATGTTCTTGTTACCACTTTTTAGGATATAACTGAAAATACTCCGTGCGATTCGTTCTTCGCCTGTTAGAGAAGCTTTGCTAATATTTACTTTTAAGACAACTCAAAATATTTTTAGCTGTACTTTTGTTTTCATAGAATAAGCGAATTGTTAAGTGGAGGTCAATAAAGATGGGAAGGATCTCAAGGAATTGAGGTAAAAATAAAAAGCTTATCCTACGTTAAAGGAGGTTTCAAAAGTATAAAAGTTACGCCATTCACCTTACGTTGAGCATCTTCACACTGTCAAACTCTTGATAGTCTTGGTAGACGTTCTTGATCTGTTGATTCAGATGATTTAGTCAAGTTTGTGATAGAAATTAAATGTACACATGAAAGATCTCCACTGCTATCCTCTTTTTCTGTCAGAAACTGCTGATTGTTAGAAAGGTTGGGTGTAAGAGGAGGTATTGCTAATGTATCCAGACGTTGGATTATATCTCCTTTGAAATAACCAAAACTTGAATTATGAGTAGTGCATGCAGATTTTAAGAAGATTTGTGGGTACTGCAGCATAAGCTGGAACGTGTTATAGATGGTGTATGCAGACGGTGAGACGCATTCTGGGTATTGCAAGGTAGCTTGAAACGTATTATGGGTATAGTAACCTGAAGTTTAGAAGCATTTTTGGTAGTGTAACCTAACCTTAATGGATTGTGGTTAATAGTCTGAGACCTCGAACTCATCACGAAGCAAGTACACATAAATTTCACATAAGAATAAAAGAATAAATGCTACGGGGTCTTTTGGTAAGATTCCACAATTATGGGTCTTTATTACCTGTGTTTCTTCGCGATCCTTGAGCCGGCGATACTCGGGGGTAGTATACAGAAAGCTTTCGCTAACAACTGTCTCAACAAAATAAATGGCAATAATGTACGTGTCACCTAAAGAGAAAAAAAAAGTCAAGACATTTCGAAAGAAAAAAAAGTGGTTGTAGAGGGAACATCACTACTACCAACTAACTTTTGGTAAATACTTCAAGTATACTACTGCTAGAAGATGACACTGCACTCCGTCGAGGCCGCTTTAGTCCGATGTGTCAGTAGAGACCTTTAGTCAGCAGTGGAAAATTTCTCCACGACGGAGGTCTGTTTACCGTAAGTAGATTGGATCGAAAACATCGTTTTTGGCGCCATTATTTTACTTAAGCAGCGCGCGCCTCACCACGACGGACGCGCGTTCAGGAAAAAAGGCGCAAAAACTTAAACAAAAATTTCCCGCGCAATCTTTTGGTGCTCGATTCAATTGTTTCATATTTTATTCCAAAAACTTCGTCCCGTTACGTCTCGACAAGAAAATCAATACGAAGGCGAAAAGCAAATTTAGCGCCTCCGTGACGGTCACCACAACAGAATGACGTGAGAAAGAACGCGTCAACTACCGATATTTGATTTTCGGTTCGCCTCCATGGCAACAAGAATGTCTCATGCTTAAGGTCTCTAGTATCTTCCATTTTTCGACGGTGTATAACTTAAAAATTAGCCTAACTATCTTAAGAAACACCAAGCAGCTTCTCAACTTTGATCGATACTAACAACTACAACTTACTTTCAAAGTCAACAAGGTAATCATCTTCATAAATTGGTGGAAAAGGAACGGAAATCGGCTGTCTCCAGAAAGGCAGAGGAATAGTAGACGGCTTCCTTCTAATTTTAAAGTGCGGTGCTCCCGGCATGCTTTTAGTTGGGAATTGGAACCAAGCACTGGGAACTAGTGGCCAAGGCCTTGCACTGGGAATCTTTGGTACTCTGGCTGGAGGCCTGGGCCTGAAACCTGCGGGAGGTAGTCTTCTTTTAGGCAATTGTGGTCTTCTCCAATTTGGGTGTGGTCTCCGGGGCCAAGGGGGCCACGGAGCAGGAACGCCTGGCAAGAAAACAATCATCGTATATTCTTAGCAATTGATTGTTACTTATGTCACTGTGACTGAGATTTGAGCCTTACGTACCGATTGAGCTTAAAAGGGGTATGAATGTAATACAAACATGTTTGATTGATTGATTGACTGACTATGATTCTTTTAGTTAGCCATTTCAATTACTGAGTAAGAAACTAGGCAAAGATAATCCATACGAAAATATAATATAGTTTATAGACTATGAGCTTTCTCTGTCTAGATTATATATAATATCTGTAGCTACATCGTAAGCCAAAAATTGGAAATTTTTATGGTAAAAATGGTGATTATAACTGTGACTGAGTTTGTGATTGTGTTTGTGACTGTCATTATGACTGTGACTGTGGCTACAACTGTACTAATGACTGACTACAGTGTTTGATGACCCAGGAACTACATACAGCAGATCAATGGTAACTTACTGTCTTTGTAAACCTCGAACACAAAGTTAGAGCTATCTTCGCCAACGCAGAGCTCGTTAGGAAAAGCACAACGCCTGAGGCGAAACGAGACGCAGTGACGGCTCGGGCCATACATGGTAAAAGTGGACCACGATTTTCTTCCGGACCGGCATTCGCCTGCATGAAATCAAACCAGAGATCAGTGAGATACACAGCCGAGTAAGCCTGGGCCCAGTTGTTCAGAAGACGATTAGTTTTTTACCAGGGTTAATTACCATGACGACCAATAGTTTTGTTAAGAGTTAACCTTGGTTTCAAATTAATCGGCTTTTGAATAACCGGCCCCAGGTTGAGATTATAAACCCTTTTACACTTGATTTCCCGGCGGAAAATAGCTGCAATGCTTCGTGCGTTCTGATTGGCTGCTGTTCCATGCTCTAAAGTTCGCATAGGTACCTCGGCATGTCAGAAAAGCTCTGTTCCGACTGTAAGCTTAACGCTCTTGAAAATTGTCAGCTATACAAAACCCTTTCCCTCCGTAATCTTAACATTTAATCATATAGACAAATAGTTATGAACGAGTCTCGTATTTTGCTCTAATTAATTGATTGGCGAAGTCAGGTTCAAAATTGCTCATTTTACCACTTACCGTATCTCTGAAGTCCAATAAGGTCAAACTCGATCTTTGTCGCAGCGTTGGCGCAGCGGCAAATGAGATTCCTAATATACGGAAGTGACAGGCCGCTTCGTCCCCTGTGTAACCTGGCACCGCTAAACCTGGACGAATGAGAGTTCGTATCTGTAAAGAGCTTTTTGGGGATTGGCTGATTCCAGCGGTTCAGAACTCGAAAACAACCCAG
Organism: Hydrozoanthus sils; assembly: GCA_027575215.2. Classification (NCBI taxonomy): domain Eukaryota; kingdom Metazoa; phylum Cnidaria; class Anthozoa; order Zoantharia; family Hydrozoanthidae; genus Hydrozoanthus; species Hydrozoanthus sils. The sequence goes on from JAOBRD020683407.1 coordinate 7,704, forward strand.
TCTCCTCAAAATGAAACCCGGACAGCTGACTGTGGGAAAAAATTGGATTTCAATCGTAAACCAAACGTACATACGCAGTAAATCCGTATCTTTTTAGACTCGGATATGGAGCTACAACCATCTCGGCAAAGCAAGAACAAACGTAGAAATTAAATTAAAGTACCTATGCATATATTTTAACCTTTCTTTCTTGTTTCCTTATGTAGAAGTAAGTTTCTTAAAACGAACATTTCCAAAAAAATTTGAACAAAACGCGAATGTTTTACCTGTCTTTGAAATCAAAAGATTGCCGCAATTTCGGAATCAAACACCAAATGCCGAGTCAATGCAAGGTGACGTAATTAAAATAAGGACAAGACGTCAGCATGACGTAGTTTAAGGAACACTGCTCTTCGTTCAGCCAAAGCAGTGAAGTGTAAAATAGCCGGAAAGTTGTAGTGCAGCTTGTGTTTTCAAAACTTTTCTCTTCTGGCAGAACTGTTTTTATTTTGCGACGCGACACAACTTGACCTAATCCGCTGTTTACGTCACAGCCTCTGAATTGGGTAAACAATACACCGAGGGGCGCAATATGATACACAGAGGTCCATTATTTCTTCGTTTTTTAACTTTGTTAGCAACGGATGATTTTTTTCTTTTATGATTTTATGAAGGATGAAAAAATTAAGAAATGCAAAAAATGTCCTCCCGCAGGTAAAAAAATGGTTTGGGCGTGATGCTTGCTTATTTCATAGCCTTTAAAATTTTTTGCGATTTCATTCCCTGAAAGACGAAGAAAATAACGCAATATTTTTTGTCAAAGTAGCGTTCTTCCAGCATCGCTACTGTTCGCCGGAATTGCCGCCTTCTTTATTTACTAAACTCAGATCACGTGACTGACAAGAAGAATAGTTCTATTTCTTAATCAGTTTCACAGTTAGCCTGTCATTCTTATGATCAGCGACAAAAGTTGACCAAATAAATGTCGAATTAAAAATGGATCATGAATATGTACTTTTAGATAAGAAAAGAAATGAAAGGTTTTAGGCACTTTAAGCGTCAAGTTCCATTCTGTTGAAACTATGACCAAATCTACCACTCTTTTATCGTTTTTCAAATTTTGTCTAAGTACGTAGGATTGATCGACGACCCCATTTTTTCTTTTTATGTGGATGAGTTGTGATGATTCGAAAAATCTGTTAGAACAATAAAACTTTGTTTTTCCTTCATTTTGGACAGAAAAAGCCTCCCAGATTAGCCTTGTATTTCTAAGTGTACCGAGTACCGAACAAAATCACGTAAAGCTGATAAAGGCAGTTACCTCGTATTGACTCAGTGAGTTGAATGTGGTATCACAAGTCCGGAAACGAAGACAGTGACCCAGTTTTTTCCCTTTATTTCTTATAAAGAATCCCCTAATATTCGTTTTTAAAACTAATCTCCTGCGTAGAAAAGTTTTACACAAACCAATCCTTTATAATGTATACGAAATATTTACCTTTGTACGCTGAGGCAGGCCAGGTTGCTAAGCATAGGATAAGGGTTGCTAAATATGTTGATGCAGAGCAAGAAACCATCACAGAACGTCTGAAAGTGAACAGAATTCACAAAATCTTAGTACATGCGTCATCTGGTGGTTTTTGTTTATGATGCCATTAAAAACGTGATGTTGTATTAATTAGCAAACTCGCTATATTGTTCAGTCAACTTAAGTTATTGGAAAGTTTATCAATTACCTGCAGAGGAAAACTATTGGAAACATAAAAAAGAATGGCTATATATAAGTTAAGCATCGCAAACGTCTTATGTATTGAAAGTATTGTGTGTGATGAGGTTAAAAATGTTAAAAACTTAATAAAACTCTTTTTAATTCTGCATGTTTGTAATTTAACACAAAAAAGCCAGGGTAGCATGATGAACACACACGCTATACTAGTTGTACATGATCTCATTAAAGAGCATATGACATGAAATCAGTTTGTCCATTTTCAAAAAGTATACTATAAAAAACATTGGTTTGCCAAGTTTGAGAAATATACGATGAAAGTACGCCGAGATACGGCGCATAGAATTTTGATTTTTTTCCGCTAAAAGTGTCCCTTCCAAAAGCCAACAATGTGACGCAAGAGGTCACGTGCGTCTTACCTCAGTCCATCCAAAATCAACTTTAAAACATCTGCAACTAATAGAGTCTCTATGCAAAACTCTAGCAGTTATGGATGTTTTAAAATCGAAATATCTTTTTACTTCGTGGGACCATATTAAATGGACCGAGGCGAGACGCACGTGACCAGTTATGTCATATTGTTGGCTTTTGGAGGGGGCACTTTTAGCAGGAAAAATTCAAAATTCTACCCGCTATATCTTGGTGTACTTTCATCGTATGTTTCTCAAACTTGGCAAAACAATATTTTTTATAGTGTACTTTTTTAAGATTGAAAAACTGTACTCATGTCATATGCTGTTTAAGCACTTTACTATAGTCAATCCGCTGACAACAATGAAAACGACCCCCGCAGTATTAACGATAGTACACCACGCGATGTCGTTTAAATAAAACCCAACTAGTTAATGATCAATTCGTCAGTTATTTCAATTGCACGAGTATCAAAATGATTTAAGATTTCAAGCATCTGATTTTCATGTTTCCTTTAAAATATCAAAATGGCGATAAAAGTTAATATGAAAACAAACGTTTTCGACTTATAAAGTCATCTTTAGCTGATAGATGTTTACTCTGCTGAAGAAGATGACTTTATAAAGTCGAAAACTTTTGTTACAATTTTGATATTTTACATCTTATTGGCGTTTTATGTTCATGTTTCACTTAGTATACTAATAACGTGATTTTCTGGATCTACCAAACTCTAGTGGAACATAATAGTCAGTGTTGAGATCTCTGATGTTAACATTCGAACACAATCGAACTTTTCCGGATATTTGTAAGCTCAGCGATTTTGCAAGTTTACGTCTGACCAGCCAATCACGCATCGAGAAACACGCACATTGCGATTCAGATGATTTGAATAGATTAAGACAAATGTCCAGAGAACAATAGCTATTCTGCCCTGTGGAGTAGAGTGACTTTAAAGATGGTGATCGATGCAATATGGAGGGCTTAGGCAAAATTGTCCGCGGCCAATCGAGAAAGGGAATGTTTCGATTTAACTATCTCACTCGTTAATCATCAACTGAGCTTGCAGGGATGTTTTAGGGTTTTGAACACCTTGATTTTACAACTCATCTTGATTTTCACTTTTTAGCATACGAAATGAACAACACAAGGATTCATGACACAAAAAAATACGGGCTGGTTCTATAGAAAGTTTTCACCAGTTTTGTAGCACCGTCGCATCAGTTGAGTGTTTTGTTTTCTTAACATAGACACAAAGCCCAAAAAACCCGGTTTTCCGAAGTTATTAGATTAGTAAATCCTCCTTTCATCTACCCGCCGACTATAGAAACTCACTACGGTCCAATTTACGTCAGTAAGGTCGGTTTCACTTCGGTTTTCTGCAGTAAATTGTGTCTAGTGGTTCTTCAACCATTAAAGCATTTTATGGCAGAAAACATAAACAATAACATAAAATCTGTTACAGCCGAGAGTTTAGTCTACCCGTTGCTATCAGAAAGAGCTACAAAGCTCGTACAAAATATATTTAAGGGAAGCAGCACTTTGTCTCGGCTTATTTGACAAACCAAACGACATCACATCATTAGATTCAATAACTGTAAGTAGTTGGTTGGTTAAGTTGCTGTTCGCGGAAAGTTACCAATGCAAGCAAATTAGTGATTGTGGTTTATGCTAACTCCATGCGTTACAACAAGTGATTATTCCAATAACTGAATTAACTGAACTATTCCAATAAGATAATATAGAGGTCTAGGCCCGGTTCTTCTAAACACCGGTTAACTTAACCCTGGATTAAGATCTTGAGACAAAACGCAAACAATAATTTCTTCTTAAATAAAGCTATTTTTATTCTCATAGAATACTGATCACATTTACCAATGAGACGTACATGCAGGTCAACCAAAAAGTTTCAGCCCTAAGAAGGCTCCAGAAGATAGGAAACAGGAACATGGATTTAAAACATAACCCTTATAGGTTATAGCTCTATTCGGGTTTTGAGGAACGGGGCCATAATTCTATTAATCTTGCTTTATATAAACTGAGTCATATTTCAACGTGCTTTTGTTACTGTAAATACACCATTTCTAGCAAAGAGGATGACGATGAAATTGATCTTTAAGAGGGAGCGAATGGCTACTCAACTTATTGTTTCTAATTAAAGACTAACTGTAACTCTAATTTAAAACTATCAATACTCTACCTTTGGGTCGGATTTCAACGCAATGGTAAATATGAAGGCGGGAGTTCTTACTATAACGACGGCGTGACAAGCTTCGCATCTCAGAAGAAAACGTGGCAGGTCAAACCAACATGGCTCCGTTATTTATTGCGTCTGTTGACTTTGGTAATTAATCGGCAAGTAAATTGACCCTCCATTTTAGTTGGAGAGGTTTAACAGAAATCTGCGTGCATATCAGTTACACTCGATAGAGAGTAACTAATTATTTTTCCTTTTTTTCTCGTTACCTTGTGGAATAACAGCCAAGGCGGCAATAACCAGTTGTTATCATTACATCCTGCGAGGTACAAGAAATGCCCGCCATGTAACTGACGCAAATATTTATAGTGCAGAGAACAGGTTTAAGATTAAACTTGCGAACAAAATAACTACTGCTAGATTTGTCTAACTGTGAGTGACATTTTTCAACTAAATGACTCACTAGCTCACTCGGGCAGTTTTCTATGCTGTCCGAATAGAGTTAGATAGCCTGCAAATGTTTATTCACGGGGTGTACAGTAATTGTTGACGAAATATTTATTGCAGACTGAAACTCGTCTTTTGTACAAAAAATTCTAGCTTTAGAAGCTACATTTCGCAGTGAAAATCCGCAGTTGAATTAAGAATATCAGTGGATAAATAATTGCGGTTAAGCACGAACGTAATTCAATGTCAAGTTTTCTTGTTTTGGTTTTTTTGATGAGGTCTGTATCTTGCAAGGAAAGAACTTTCACTTGTCTAAGCCATTTCACATTTACATGAACGAATCGAAAGATTTTAATGAGTAATGTTATATAGCTTTCGATTTAGAGCCTAACAGAGACTCAAGAAACTAAATGCAACTCAATAAACGCAAAAAAAAGCTATCAACATCGATCTGAATCCTGCTTTTTGAGCCTACTGCAAGAGTTACCCATCCCTTTACAATTAAAAAAACTGTTTCGATAAACGCTGGTCAACCAGTTCCCATAAATTTAAACTGTTTGATGTGTCGGCGAAATAAACTTGTACAAAAGAAAATGTGCTCTAATGTGGCTGACGCTCGACATGAAACTTTTGTACCGTTATGTTTCCTCGACAAAGAAAGCTACCAACTTTCAATTTGTTGATAAACTTATAGTGATGGTATTGCAATAGAGAAAACAACATTCAATAAAACCTTTATTTTATTTATTTCACACTCTACGCCAACTATAAAGACATCGTGCTAAAAATGTTAGCACCTGTAATTAAAGCCAAGCACAGTTAGAATCAAATGAGAATGCTTTCCTGCTTTCTTTATAGACTTCAATTATAAATACTTCTAATATAAATTCTTGGTTTTAGCATTACGAGAAACTAGTTTCGTGACTTTAAAGATAATGTTTACAGTCCACTTTTTACCGCCAACTGGTTCACTGTCTGAGATGAAAGCATCACCTGTGAGTGGTTGTACAACAAACCTGCGAGTGCATTAATTCGCTATTATTTACTGTGTAACTTTGCACAGCTTGTTGAAATCGATTGTTGAATTTTAAATCATTTAAAGCAGTAAAGTGGCTTGCTTCTAGCTCAATAGTTGTTGCAGCAGAGTTGCAAAACATTAATTTTGTCACATGCAAAACCCTTACGGCGCGAATACCGCAACCATTAACAAGAAAAAAACCGAAGCGAATCTGCAATATTGAGTTTAGATAAGATTGAATAATTGAAAACTTAGTTTGTTGGAAAATTTAGTTTAATATGAATAAATGTCCTTGAATAGTTATTTTTCAAGAAATTTTATTTATTCCTTATGTTCGACTAATGTATTGCGGCTAGAGTAAGTCTAGGATTGTGGGCTCACACAAATTGGCTTGTTATGTGATTCATTAGTATAGTCCTCCTAACCTGATTATCAGGCCCTCGGGGGAACTTAGATTACAGTCCTCCTGACGGACGGTTAATTAACGAGACCACAGGTCGTGCGCACTACGCATTAATACGAGACTCGCAATGCAACCTGCTCGGTTAAACTCTTGTCTCTAGAACTGTTGCAAATGAATTTCGGAATTCTAAGCTATCCGAAATCTCTTGACTTCGGAATAAAAGACGCGATAGTAGTGAATTAGAAGTAGCTTTGGAGAGAAACAAGCAGAATTGAATCGATCCATTCCAGGGTAAGATCTTATAGTTTAATGATAAAAACACTACGCAGCCATGCGGCTATAGTTGAGTTTGCCGAGGGTCGAGGGTCAGTATTATGTCAAAGTACTGAGCCCAAAAAATACTTCGAAATTATTAACAAGCTGTTTTTTAAACGTGAAACTCTTTCAGTTCCAACTGCTCCAGCTGTTGTCTGTTCAGTCGTGTGTTCGTTGTGATCTGGTTCGATGGTAGGATATACCGTTTTTCTTTCTTGGTGTGTGTATAAATTTTTTTTAGATATGCTTGTTTATCTTATCACAGCTTTCAAAGTTTGTTCAGATCGAACGGAGGAAAAGCTCTGGGAAATTTCTTTCGAGTTTTAGACGGAATGTTCGAACGCAGTTTATCATTCCTTGCGGGATAGCTTCAGTTGCAAGCTTACCACGTGCACATGGCATACTTGGAAGAAAATATGAATTTTATTCTACCGTCCTTGCGACAACAGTAGTAATATATCCCAGTATAGGGCCAAATTTTATATGACAATGACGTGTTTATGTGTCCATATTAGGAAAATATGCCCATATTAGGGAATATTATGCATGTT
>JAOBRD020683509.1:0-14747 GCA_027575215.2 Hydrozoanthus sils
TGAGGCTCGGGCTCGATGGCTAATTGTTTTTTAAAGTTCGCTGAGCTTCGATCTTCGACTGAACAATACAGAATGAAAAAGAAATGCTTCGCAGTTTATAATGACTAGAAATCATCTCGAGAAAATGGCTCGGCGAATTCTTTTCTTAACACATGTACTGCAACACCTGTTTGGCTTAGTTTTTCTTCGATTTAAAAACATATATAAACAAGAACAATTTAAAAACAATTTGAGGCTCAAATCGTCAAAAAATTAAGAACAATGAGGCTCGGCTAAATTTACTGGTTCTTATAAAAAAAAGCGTATAGCAATTAAATAACTCAACGCAATATTTTTGTCAACGAACCTTCTCCCTGCCTCACTACTCTTCGCCGCTAGCTTTGTTTATCAAACTAAGATCATGTGATTAACCAGTACTAGGAAATCCACGAGAAGATTCAAACAAAAAAATGTCAAGAAAATGTTTGTCGGTGCATGCAGCAGCAATGCAATGGAATGTTATATCGAGCTCGTACTTATTCGATGCACTTACAAATATTTTGTGGAAGTTAAACTGTATTGCCTGACTCACTGAGAGCCTTTCCCCAGACTTACAGTTCAAGTGTGGTACCTATTCAACGATTGTGCAGGCGAAGATATACAATTATACTTTTAAAATAGGCTTCGCAAAACTGTTCTTGAGCTTTTAATGAAGCAATCGACCTTTAAAATTCCTCAGTCGATTAATCAATTTTACTACACATAAAAGAAAACGCCTTTTCGTCTCTGCTCCGCTTTTCTCAGCTGTTGACGTTTTGTTGCAAGAGTCCACATGCAAATCGCGAATCACGTCTTCGCTCTCTTGAGTCTCGGCCCGCCGGTTCTTCTTAAAGTCGCCGTTATGTTACACCACTGAGTACATTAGGGTCAAACATTTGATAAACAGCTGCATCGTTGGCAATTTCAGGCTTTCCCTCCATTTCGTACCCAGAGCTAGGATACGATTTAATGTTTTCGGAAGTTCGTGGAGTGGTTGCTCTCTGTTGACGCCATTGATTCCTTGTGTTTAAAAAAGGAACAAGAGAAAAAGTATTCGAAAATAAAACGCAACTGAAGTAAAAATTTGTAACTAGCAAAAAGGAAACAACCTATCTCTTTCTTCGAGGAAAGCTTGGTATTGAACTGGTCAATGACTGAACTTACAGCGCTGTAGCTTGGTCCTCAAATAATTATTGAACAGCCTGAGTTACTAAGATCCCGGTAGAGAGTATAGTTACAGGGAACTAGTAACTATTTTTAAAGTAGCCACCTGCATGGCCACCAAAGGCACAAGTTTGGTAGCCTGAGCGCAAGTTTTAATAGCCATAAATATTTCTCACGTTTAATCCGTATTAGTATTTACCAAAGCAACCAATATCCATTTTCGCGCGCTCTGATTGGCTCCCGTATCTTGCGATACCCATGATTAATATTTACCAAAGCTACCAATATCCATTTTCGCGCGCTCTGATTGGCTCTCCTATCTCGCAATATCCATGAATGTTAGTTGATTTTTTGAGGCGGTAGTCAAAATGGCATCGCGTTACCTGTTAGTTGTAGACGAGAAAATGATTGCTTTAAACGAAGAACCATTCCAGAGAACACGAAGAGGACAACAAGATTTGGGTTTTTGGTTTTAATGGTTGGAAAATTTTTTTCTTTCAAAATCTACTTAGAATCCACGACATTTATTTTCTTCGAAAATGTAAACGAAACTCAAATGTACACAAAGCGCGCGTGCTAGAAATAGAAAAAATCAAATTTTGTTCTTTCTTTGAAAAATGAAGTGCATTTTATCCCTATCTTCTGGTAAGTACTAAAACAACTATCCCCCTCAGGGCCGGTTTCTAGCTCTAGATATATATAGAGAGACGCGAAGGTATATATCAACCGTTAGCATATACCCAACCAGCGAATAGAGCTTTACGCACGCTCTGATTGCCATTTTTTCAGAACACACAGAACATATTTTTGCAAATTTCAAACTCTGAACATTTAAAGTTTGAACACAGCAGCGAGCAAAGTTGACAACATGTTAATCTCGTTCTTGGCCTCAGTCTCGCGCGTTTTGCAATATGCGCGCAGTAGCTTGGTAAAAACTTTTTTTTTTGTTGATTCATCTTTTTTTGAAAAAAAGTAATTACTCACTGATTCACTGGTTGGGTATATGCTAACGTAATTTTTCACCTCAGTGTCGGTGAAAGCCAAGTATATTCACCTCCACTTCGGCGAATAATTACTCACTATTCACCTCCCCTTCTGGGGATAATTGTTAACTATAACTGGAAACAAATGCAATTATTTTTGCGCACACAGCTATAGATGTGCATCTATAGGTGTGTGCGCAAAAATAACTGCATTTGCCCTGAGTTCGTGAATGCGGCTCATTCGACTACATTACTTGGAAATTTTGAAGCTGTACTACTTACTTTATTTTTTTCCAAAGTGCTACAACAATTCCAATCCCAAGTACAAAGACTGCAACACAGCTCCCTATAATTGTGTATTTCTTCCAGTCTTTACTTTCCACGACTGTTGGATCCTCGAGCGTGGTGTTGTTTTTCTTTTCCTTACTAAAACCATCACTTGTGATTGCAAATACCGTTCTACTCCAAGAAATGGTAGTACTCGGGTGCTGGATGCTGTCTATAAACTTAAAAAGGCTACCAGAGGTTTCTACCCTGATTACACTGGCTCGCATCCAGGTCATCTCAGGCGAATGCTCAAAGAGACTGGGCCGACTTGTTGATGATTGAAAAATTTCCTGTGACACAAGGAAGTCCTCGGAGCGCCGTGACACTGACCCCAGAACAGTTTGGTTGTGGATCTGAGCTGGTAGAAAAGCAGTAGATATGGGCTTTTTCGTTAAGAACAAAGTTGCTTTGGAACTGAGAAGATTAACTGACGTAAACAACAGATAGCTTTTTGAAACAGATTGCGTATGATCTATACTCGGTATAGATAGCGAAGGACATATTTCTGTACTCCAAGGGGTTTCAGTCGCTAGCTCAGTTGAAAAATGCCTTCCTCCGAGCATATAAGTACTCGGTACGAAGTAACTACCTCTGGTATCGGTCCGACTTGGCTCTATCACGGACACATTGACCGACGTTGAAGGAATTGAAGAGGCTAAAACAATAAAAGGTAATAGATGCATTTTGGTTATAACTGTTCACGTTACTTTAATAAGAGCATGACAATAACAAAATTGACCAATAACAACAATAGTGAAAGTGTAAGTGACAAAACAAGTAATGATAATTAATGTTCAGGGGACATACAGGGGGAAATATTAGCTGCACAGGACCAAGCACTGAGAACGAACACACTGATTGTCTTCCTCGGTAATTTTACACCTAAAATACCAGAAAAAGAAGCAGAATGTGTTGAACGAACGAAAAACGGGTCAAAAAGGAAAATAAAACAGTGGCATTTGTAGCAACGGAGTTCACTGTGCTTGCTTAGATGCACTACACAGATCCGTGGCACGGGTTCAATTATTGGAGGGGCATAGTTACAAAAAAGCGGGAATTATTGGGGAGCCCGATAGCACCCTTTCTCTTACATTCTCTTATGTTTTTCTTAACTTTGGGGGAGAGGGTAGGGGGTAGCCAGTAGCCAAAGTGCTAAAAACTGGGTAAACTGGTTTCAACGGGGCGGCAAATGGTCTACTGTTACTAATATATCGATACCTGTAGTGGATTCAGAGAAGGGCAAGATCTTGTGGGACCTCAAATTCCAGACAGACCTTCTAGCAAAAATCTACAAACTAGGTACTTTGATGCCTAAAAAGACTACGAAAAAGCGCTCCATCATTGATGTGACGTATTCTTACGACGCAAAGGATTGTGAGTGACGTGACGTGTTCTAATGACACAAAGGATCGTGGATGACGTGACGTGTCCTTACGACACAAAGGATCGTGAATGACGTGGCATGTCCTTACGACACAAAGGATCTTGAGTGACGAGTCGTGTTCTTACGGCACAAAGAATTGTGAGTGACGTGACGTGTCCTTACGACACAAAGGATTGTGACTGACGCGTCGTGTTCTTACGGCACAAAGGATTGTGAGTGACGTGACGTGTCCTTACGACACAAAGGATTGTGAGGTGACGTGACGTGTCCTTACGACATAAACAATGTGAGGTGACGTGACGTGTCCTTACGACACAAACAATGTGAGTGACGTGACACCGGGTTAATAAGTAAGTGGCGTATCCCTTCGACGCCAGGTATGATGTTTGAGGTTGTGCCGGTCTTCATGGCACCAGCTTTTATAAACATTGTTTTATCTTCCAATTCACTCATCCAAATTTATAGGCATGTGTTTGTTGGCCAGTCCAACGTCACAAAATACCCTTTTTAATGGGTCAACCAGACTAGTGAAAATTATTTCGCGGCCCACCCGTACTAACACCGCCCATCGTTCCCGATGCTCATTCGTAATATCTCTTTTTTCCACTCGAAGATAAACTTCATATGTTCGCGACCGTGTGATATTTTCTATTCTATTTCGATGTGCATGTGACAAATTAGTTGGAGGTCTTTTCTTTGAATTCACTGTCAAGTTTAATTGCAAACCTGCTAACCATTGTGTATCTTGCACTGAGGCCCTGACCAACCAACAGCACACGCCACTTGACCAGAGCTCGGATCGCAACGGAAGCGAGTGTTGTTGTTGTTAGTGTTGCAGTAAACTGTACAGTTCAATCCATACCAGTCCTTGTGACAGAGTTTCTTACCTATAGATAGAAATAGATTGGAGAGGGTAATAACCTCAAGGTGTAATCCAGGCTTTTTGTGTTATACATAGATTTGTTACAAGTTGTAATGTACTCGAGCATAACTTATGCAGAGAACACTAAAATACTTTGATAAGTACGCAAAGACTCAGTTTCTTGTATGTTTATTGACATTTAGCCAATTCTATAACAACCATTGTAAATGATTTTCTATAACAAACCAGCGGTGCTTGTTTACAAAAACAGGTCATATTCCAGGACAAATAAGCAATCCTGGCTCAAGTTTAACGAACGTGAACCAAATGTTTAGCCAACAGAGGCGATCAGCCATTTTCTAGTTGAAAATAACCAAATGCCTCTTACGTGCCTCTTACAGCCATAACTTTAACCGAGAGCAAAACGCTGTTGTAAGAAAAAATCATGTACATACCTGTCAGTTCGCTACAACTGTAATGACCAGAGGAATCATCTCTCGGTGCACAATAGACACGGCAGTCATATCCGTACCAGTTCCGCCTGCAAATACGTGTCTTGTTCAAAGTGCAGTATCGAGGAACGGGCAGAACGTCAGTCACATCACAGAAGATGGAGCATTTTGTACCAAACCAGTTTTGCTGACACTCTTTTGCGCCACTGGCTGGGTTGCAGTAGTAATATTCCTCTGTGTCACTATATAAAACGCATTTTACACTACAATCTGGGCCATACCAGTCGGCTAATCAACGTTTTTGTCCCGTCACGGGATCACAATAAAAACCTGCAGTAGAATCGTTTCTCTTCTTACAAAACACATCACACTGTCTCTGTGGGTACCAATTTGGAAGACAAATTTTCTGTCCAGCCGCACTACACACGTACCCGCTTTCTAAATTGTTCTTGCGTAAACAATAAACATTGCAGCCGTTTCCATACCAACCATGACGACACACCTTAAACCCAGTGGTTGTATTGCAGATGTAATGTCCATTAACATCGTCGTCGTGAGGTCTGCAATAGGACAGACAGTCAGCTCCGAACCACTGATTTCGACATACTTTCCCCCCTGTGGTCAGATCACAAGTGTAGTGTCCGCTGCTATCGTCGTGTGGCACACAGTACGTGGTACAGCTAGAACCATAGTAATCACTGGAGCATTTCACGTAATACCTTTTTGGAAAACAGATTGGAACAAAATGAAAAACAAGCAAGTAAATGCGTTTGTAAAGTGTTCATGCTAATCGTGGTCGTATATGTCTGTGTTTGTGTTTACTACCTTAAAGGTAGCCCTATGTATTTGGGAACTTGGTCAAAATCGAGCATAAACTAAGATATATGCGCAAAAAAATTTAGGCCTCTCAGTTCTTGCGGTTGCGCATTACCTCGTGCGATTTGGTAGCAATATCCCTCTATGAATTTTTTTTCAACCACTCGCGCGCGCGGATCTTCCCCGACAGTAGTTTTAGATACTGTGTTACAGCACTGTAACTATAAAAAAGAAACAAACAAACAAAATAACAAACAAAGAAAAAATTGAAGGAAACAAAGACAAAATCGAAAAAAAACAAAGAAAAGAAGGAAAGAAAGAAGGAAAAGAAATGGAAATTCCCCTTAACAAGTCACACGCTTGAAGCTCGTATAGTTTAATAAAACACACCTCACAATCATTGTAGAGGGGGAACCACGACCGAGAGTGACGTCAGATGACCAGGTAACTGGAGATGACACGCCTGGAATCGGTGTAACGGCTTTGTCGAGGCGATACGAGTCAATATGATCGTCACTTGAGAGTGAATCTGCATCCCATACGTTGACTTCTAACACGAAATGACCCTCAACAAACCAGTTTCTCAGTAAGAACAACAACAACATTTTGTTTCACCGTAGATATAACAAGGAGTTTGTGAAACAGGTGCTTACAACCTGGAACAAGCGTACTGGAAAAGCAAACATATTGGATGCCAGCAAAACCAAGTAAAACCACCATAGTTAATTTATACAGACTGGTTAGGAAACCATTGTTGTATGTCTTTGTTCGCCATTTTCTTTTGTTTTCTGGTCTTGACCCTGCACAAAACCCAAGAAGTTTTGAAAATGCAAATCAACAAAAAGCCAGTTAAAACATTCTCACTAATACCTGGAACAAAGAATGTGCAGGGTCACGGTTCGTTCAACATAAAACAAAGCTTTTTTGTATACATTCTTTGTATTTCCCTTTTGAGGTTTGCCGGCTTTCCTAACCAGTCTGTATATATTAACTATGAAATCACTAAGTAAATAGTAGAGTATTATCATAATAGGAAAAATAACCAAGACCAAAAGCAGAAACACACACCAAATATCGCATTTGGTATTGAGAAAATAATAATTGATCAAACAAAGTAACTACAGAGGTTGAAGCCAGAGAAATTCTCCCAATCTCGTTCAATGAAAAGTATGGACTCTATACATTGAGAGAGAATTTACCAGTACAATTGGGTGTAAAATGGTTAAATGAAGCTTTGTGAATAATTTACTTCTTTTCGAGGCTAGTATATAAGAATGTGAAAAGCTTACCGTACTTTGCCGACGATTTTATAGCTTCATTTCGCAAATTTGTATTATGCGAAATGAGAAAGATGTATTCGAAAAATGACTGTGTATGTCACAGTATAACCGGGAATGCTCTGCAAGAGTGTTTGAGACCGTTTCTTTCATCACCTTGACATTGCCGACGATTTTATAGCTTCATTTCGCAAATTTGTATTTTGCGAAATGTATTTTGCGAAGTGAAAAAATTGTATTCGAAAAATGATGCACAGTAGGGTGTCTGCCTGCTCTAATCCCTTCCGGTGCACGGTCATCAGAGCGAATCCATCTGCACAACTGTTATTAGAACAGAGCTCTTAACGTTCGAAACCTTTGTATTCCCCATTTCGCAAAATACAAATTTGTATCTTGCGAAATGATTTCGCAAAATACAGATTTTGATTTTATTTATATTTTGCGAAATGATTTCTTTTCGTTTCGTTTCGCAAAGTACAGTAAGCCAATGTGAAATAGTTCGTTCAATGGCCGCCATTAAGCCCGGTATAAATGTGACTAGGATTGGTTTAGGAACGATGTTTACACCAGACTTAATGAGCGACTAAATTACGAGCGAACTGTTACGCAGGAATACTTATTGCGAAAGTTTAATTTACGAGCATACACATTACGAGTGAACGTTTTATAGAGAATCTTTGTTCGACTGCTATGCATAAATGGCGGCCATTTTAATATTATTTTGCTACATTCAAATTAGCTCTACTAGCCTCGTTCTTGAGATAAACTTTCAAAAGAATATGTTACCCAGAACGAGGCTAGCAGGGCTAATTTGAATGTGGACAAAAATATCAAAATCGCCGCAATTTATGCATTTTTACAAACAAGTTTGCAAGCTGTGAAAAAGAAGAATTTTAAGACCTACTTTCCACTGGTCGAAAGCGAACTCCAAAGGATTGTTCTTTCCTCCTAGGTTTTCAGCTAAGGAAAATACAACATGTTTGTAGTCATTGTAAGTTTTCGTCGTAAACGAGTGCTTGCATTTTCCAGCACTTCCATCTCTGATACACAACACGAAATAATAGTCACATGTAGTACATGCGGGATCGCAACAGCTTCCAGATGAGTCAAGCAAGTTGGGGTTGGAAAAACTTTTTAACAGAAGTCCAATATTTCCGCCTGAACCATTTACTTGGGCCAGTATCTGGGACAAAAGACAAACTTCGCTTGTTAGATGGAGCTTGAGTGCTTGGCAGAATGTTGCAATTGAACCCTAGCCTGCGAGAGCTGGGGTTCAGGCCCATGAACCAAGGCGTCTGCTTTCGCAGGCTAATGTACCAAGTGCGCATTCACTTAAGCTGCTCTTTGTCCTAAATATGATACCATATTAAGTTTGTCTCTGGCTTTTCAGATCGCTGGGTTGTTAAAAAAACTTGTTCATGTGTTCCAGAATAAGAACCTCAAAAGGTATCATGTTTCAAACATATTTCAAAATGTTTCTTCTAACTGCGTCCCAAGTCTTGTCAAAAACTAGGATTTTACGGCCTATTAAGAGAAAGGACATGCACCCTCGTCCCTTAGCCCCTACGGGGTTCAGTAAAAAATTTTATTTCTGGTATCGTCTAGCAAGTTTCAATGCTGTATCCAACGTAGCTAGCCTGCGAGCCGGCTCTCCTGAAGCTGGGAAGCGAACGGTGAGGTCTCGAGAACGAGTCGGCGAGCGAAGCGAGCCGCGAGGGGAATGGGGAGATAGAGAAGAGGGAAGGATTTTCTCTTTCTCTCCATTCCCCTCGCTACTCTGCTTCAGGGGAACCGGCTCGCAGGCTATACCAAACGTATCTGCGTCATTTATAATTATCTAGAAAAGTGTTGATTAGTGTTTCTCATTGACTGCAGGACAGCTTCAATTCTTTAATGTTTTCGGTTTGGTATTTTCTAAATTGGTTCTTCTCAAATCAGCTGTAATCTGATTGACGCTACGATCAGCGGTTTCTTCCTTTCGTTATTATTGAACCCCTTTCAGTCCCAGTTAGATTCTCCTTACATAATACACGTAAAACATGGCATTTAGTAATAAGAAAATGAGCATTGATCAAACTAAGAGGACTACCAAAGATGAAAAGCCAAATTCTCCCAAACTTGTTCGATAAAAAGTGTGGGTTCCAGCTGGGAGGTGGAGAATTTGCCAATACCCCGGATTAACGATGGTTTGAGAACATGTTGTGACCACGTCGACATCTCTCTGATAGTAGCGACCACATCAACATCTCTGACTCTTCAGCCAATTCAAACAACACAATTGTTGAGATAAACGACAACAGGCCGAGTCCGGGGATCGTAGGATTGTTCTGAATGAATTTTGTTAACCAGTAAATATCCGTTGTGAACGTTTTTTATGCTAACTGAAAACTGCAAAATCCAAAATTACTACCTGTTCGCTTTTTTCTATTCACGGGACCAAAGTCTACTGAACCATACTATTGTAATAAATAAATACTGTTTATTTTGACATGGAGGTAATATTAACATATCTGGTTTCTTCTGTATTATGTTACTCTAGCCCGCAGCCATTAGCTCTGGCCAGAATTTTCATTAAATGTTTTAGGTCAACCATTAATAAAAAAAATTAACAAAAATTTAAAATCTGCAAACTGCTGTGATGCTAATTACCATGCATTTTCGTTAAATAGTTTTCCAGGCGGTTATGTTTGCTATCAAAAATAAATGACATATTTGACATCGCTACTCGTTTGTTTGACTTACACGCTTTTTCATAAGACTGACCAGTAGATTTGGCCGAGGCTCATTTTTCTTAAAGTTTGGGAGTTTGACTCAAATTTTGAGCCTCAAATTGTTCTCAAATTGTTTGTGTGGTTTAAGTCGACTAAAAACTAAGCTAAAGTATTGCAAGTTTTGTATGTATCGAAAAACAAATTTGATCAGTTCATCCCCGCGGCCGGCGGTTTCTAGTGATTATAAACTGCGAATCATTTCTTATTCATACTGCATTGCTAAGTTATGAGCGAAGCCCAGTAAAATTTTGAAAAAATTAACTGACGAGCCAGATCCTCAGCTTGTTTTAAATTATTCCATCTGAGCCTTTTTGTTTTTAAAATGTTGTTCTAATAAAAAAAAAAGTGCGTAGTGTCGACGCCGCTGCCAATTTCTAAAGATAGTCAAACTGTGACAGCGATGTTTCTTTGTTTATTCGTCTTACTTTGTAACCATTTTTACTTTTAAGCGTACATAATCGACCATAATCTTGGCAAGCATGTTTGCATGATGTTAAAGGTCATAGCCTATCGAGGCAGATAAGTATGAACATGCCACTTACTTGTATCAACACGACTAGGAGGGAATACAAAGGGTGAACACACCAACTGATGTTTGCTTTCGCCATTTCAGAGCTCTCGTTAGATTGACGAGCGTTTATGCCTCTAGTAGAAACGACACAAAACCTACTCCAATGTCCTGCTGGAATCTGTATGCCTCCTACAAGCAGGAGCACAAAACCGCTGATGTGACTACTCCAATGTCCTGCTGGAATCTGTATGCCTCCTGCAAGCAGCGCACCCCTTGTTACGAGAACCACTTGCTAGACGAGAACCACTTTTCGGCATGCTGAAGTGATTGAACTTGTATAACTAGACTATAACAAAGTCAGTCAGTAACTAAAAGGCTAGGATACGTTATTTGAAGTTATGCCTTGCTATCCTTCTCCCACTGCTTTGAAATTGAAACGAGCCTTCGAAGTAATTAGAAACTTCTGAAACTGAATCATACCTTTGACAAATGCGTGAAGTTTTTATTACATGCTCAAAAGCCCCGGGGGGGGGGGTCATATTTTTTTTGCAAGCGTCATGCATTGAGAGATGGGATTATTAATGAAGAGGGGAGGAAGGGGAGGGGGGGCTTAATAGAGAGGGGGACTTCTTCTAAATGTATATATACAACAAGAATTTTAATCGAGGTTTAGTAAAATTGAAATGACAAACAGTTTTCAAGGTTAACATAACATTTTTCTTGCGCTCTTTATGAGTACGTATAACGTTTTTCTTTGTCGTCATCAAAATATGTCTTTATTCAGTTTTCCTGAACGTCCAGGATATCGCCATCCTCAACCGGGGAAGGCGGAGGGTACTCCCGGGTGAAAGGGTTAGGGATGACTGTCAGAAAAGTCCCCAAAATACCCCAAAATATAACAAGGCATAAACAGTTTCTACCCTTATAACATAGAGGGCAAATTAAAATTACTTTGAGCTGATTAGATAACAGCGGGGACATTTTTTCTTTAACTCAGGGCAAAACTACTTAGCAATGATTGGTCTCTGGTTTAGAATACTTCCAAAAACTTCCGAAGATTTTCCGAAAATTTAAAAAAGGCTCAAAAATGCCTTAGAACATTTTACAAAGATTTCCGAAAATTTCCGAAGATTTCCGAACGTTTCCGAATACCTCTGAAGGTTTCCGATTTTTTAAAGAAATTATAAAAATGCCTTAGAAACAATTTCAAACCTCTTCCGAAGATTTCCTAATGTTTTCAAAGATTGCAAAGATTTATTGCATCTCCAGCAATTTTCGAAGAAACTTAGGATAAAACGAGTTAGGTTATGAAACGCTTTCTTGTACATGTTTTGTTGAATACCGCAGAGATTGAAGAATTTTGCCCTCGATGTCATAAACTTAAACATGTAATCGCCTGGTTCCTCGTAAAATTTAGGATTAATATCACTTGTGTTTTCAATTTTTTCCAATTGCCCCCGTCGCAAAGCGACGCAATCCTTAATTTTTCTCGGCCCCATGCGATTACCTATACTAACAAATACCTTTAGCTCTAAAAATACCCTAAAAAAATACAAACTAAAAATTAACACTTCAACTGGGTAGCTAGCGGCTTGGCGCTAAGTCTCCCGGCCCTGCGTTGCGCTGAACGCTATATACAGTGAATATATAAGAGGCGCAATGTTTGCCATAGAGCTTTTTCCTTTAAATTTCTTGTTCAGTACGCACGTTTGCTAAAATACTGGACTGCAAGCACTCTAATAGCTTCGTATTTTTCAACCCTGGCCTAAAAATTTACCAGGCTCTTGGTTACACACAGGTTTTCCTTTAACAGCCCCTAAAGTAATACCGGACTGTCTATTTTAACCCCTAAAAAATACAATGACCTCAACGAGGCGACTTGTTCTGTCAACACGTCTTCCTCGGAAAGTTTGGTATCAAAAGGACCAATCAACTTTTTCATTGTGAAGCTTGGGAGCTTGCAATCTTTGCAAGAGACTCTGAAATGGTCCATGCATGTTTGATACACTCTATCTGGCCATCTCCGGCCCGACCAAGTGTTGATTTAAAGGCACATATTTTGAACGATTAATTAGTGATTGCAGCCATTCAACCATTGTTGTCGCGATGACCCTCTCATAATTCGTTTAGCAGTAACGTTTTATTTCGTGATCTTCCTCTGCAAGCCAAGTGTCGCATATTTCCTAAGATATTATTTCCATTCTTTCCAGCTTACATCGGGAGCTTTAATGTACTTTGTGCATCCTCATCCTGAAACAATGACAAAGTCGACTTTGCTTTCATTGGTTGAACAATTTGTGGTCAAAAGACTACTAAAGAAATCCCACGCTATAATACCTTAATGTTTAATATGAACTGGACGTCATATTTAACCCCAGTAGATAAATTTGCTAAAATTGCTTTGATCACCTGAGTCTTGTCTAAATTGTGCTCCGATTGCATAGTTTGTTAATATTTTGCACAAAATTTCTAGCATTTGATAATACTTTGATAAATAAGTATTTCTATAATTTTATATTTAATTAAATCAAACAGTGATTTCAGTGAATATTTTCTTTACTGCAATCGAGTTATGGGCAACGTGTAATTCGGGCTTTTTAGGCCTAGTTTAGACGTCGCTCTACAGACGAAAATAATTGAGACGAGTTTAATTCGAACAATTAAATTCGTCTGTGTGAGTGACGTATAAAACCGCTTGGAGAATTAATTTCGTCCAGACGTTTTATCCGTCTGATGCAAACGGATAAAACGTCTCAAGAGCTTCTGCTTTTTAGACGTTGTACTGTCGCAATTTTTAATAGCGTCGTAATTTGTAATACCTGTTGCAATTTGTAATAGCACCCTGTCGCAATTTGTGATACCTGTCGCAATTTGTAATAGCACTCTGTCGCATTTTGTAATAACCTTTTCAAAACAATTTTAGCCATGTTCACAGTCTTTCTTGGGCACCATGCAGCGCAATGACTAAGTAAATTTCTCAATATTTTGCTTTTTATTTCGTTTTCCCGAAGGTTGCAGAAGCCTTGGATTTTTTCATAAAATTATACAAGCAAAAACAAATGCAGGTGAACTCGGAACATTCTGAGGATTTTTAGTTTTCTTATTGTTTCGTCGAAGGACTTTCATTTACAAATTACCTTAACCGGCTGTTTGAAGTATACATAAATTCTGTTTTTGTGTGTGTGTGCTAAAATTTTGAATTTCCTGTGGTTAGATATATACATTACAGAAAAGTTTCGACTTAACCAAACAACCATAAGTTGCAAATGTTAGAGCGGTTCTTCCTGAACAGAAACAGACAGGGAACCATGCGCTAAACTGAAAACAAAATTCAAAAAAGAAGATCAGAAGATCAGCTAATGCTCGAAAGCGTTTGTCAAAATAAATAACATAAAAATGGCTACGGAATGGAGCTCTTGGTCATATGTCATTTTTTGTCCTTTTGGTCTGTTTTGACGCAATAAATTACTTACAAACTGCTTGTGTACACATTTTACATTTCAAAAATGTTTTGTTGGCTTAAACTTATAACATAGTTTATAGAAAGACTTATAACATGTCAAATATATACTTTGAAAAGTTATTACAAATTGCGACGGGGTGCTATTACAAATTGCGACAGGTAATACAAATTGCGACGGGGTGCTACTACAAATTGCGACAGGTATTACAAATTGCGACAGGGTGCTATTACAAATTGCGACAGGTAGTACAAATTGCGACGGGGTACTATTACAAATTGCGACAGGTAGTACAAATTGCGACAGGGTGCTATTACAAATTGCGACAGGTAGTACAAATTGCGACGGGGTGCTATTACAAATTGCGACAGGTATTACAAATTGCGACGGGGTGCTATTACAAATTGCGACGCTATTACAAATTGCGACGCTATTACAAATTGCGACGCTATTACAAATTGCGACGCTATTACAAATTGCGACAGTACAGACGTCGCTCTACAGTCGCTCTAGCTGCCGCCAGATGGCATTTCAAACATGTAGTGTGGTTTGAATGTACGAATCGGCGACAACGAATAAAACCGCAGCACAAATCGCTCACCGCAGGTCGTAAAGGGATTGGCAGATTCAAACCACACTACATAGTTGAAATGCCATCTGGCGGCAGTTAAGTTCTGGACCTTTTCCGTTGTCAATGAAGTGAAAGAAATGCCGATTTTCT
>JAOBRD020683618.1:0-14747 GCA_027575215.2 Hydrozoanthus sils
ATTTTTAACTTTGCCCCCCCCCCCCCAATAAATTTTTGCTACCGCCGCAGATGGTTTTTTGAACTAGTAGCCACCTGGCAATTTGTGACTGATTAACTTTCGAAGAGTTTCTGTTTCTAGCAAAATGATAAACAATCTAATGAACAAATGAATCTTCTTTCTCTGACAAACAAATCTGGAAACAAATGAAATTATTTTTGCACACACAGTTACAGATGCAGTCGTAGTGCGGATTAAATGTTGAAAACATATATGGCTATTAAAACCTGTCCTCAGACTACCAAAAGTTTTGCCTCTGGTGGCCAGACGGCTACTTGGGAAAAAAGTCAGTCTGGAGCCCTGATATACCTACACTTGTACTGTATTTGTTTTGAACCATTTAGACTAACAATTTGACTTATAAACATAGCCAGGTAGTTAAAGTGTATATATCACTATCATGGACCCTTGGTCTGTCAGAGAGGTTTTTAAAAAAGAAGAAAAATATTGCTTATTTCATTAAAATAACTCTTTTGGTTGCCAAGATATTATTAAGGTTTTTTAAATATGCAAATTACCAAAGTTATGATGTCAAAGTCAGGAATTCAATGGGACAAATTACAAAACAATCATTATTTCTTGAAATACCATATCAATTTTCCTGAAGCTTTGCACTATAAGACAAATACAAACACATGTTATAGAGATAGCTGGTGTTTCGTAATTTGTCCCACTGGATTCCCGACTTTGACGTTACAACTTTGGTAATTTGTATATTTGAAACACCTTAATATCTCAGCAACCAAAAGAGTTATTTTAATGAAATAAACAACATTTCTCTTTTTTTCAAAATCCTTTCTAACAGACCAGGTTCCATGATAGTGATATATATACACTTTAATGGACTTGTGAACATAATGCTATATTTTGCTATGCAGGGAGTGCTGTTGTATGGTCCACCAGGAACAGGCAAGACTCTTCTGGCCCGTGCAGTTGCACATCATACAGAGTGCACATTCATCAGGGTTTCTGGGTCTGAATTGGTACAGAAGTTTATTGGTGAAGGGGCAAGGATGGTTAGAGAGCTCTTTGTAATGGCAAGGTAAGTTTAGTGATTAGTTGTCCCATACAAAGATCATGCTAATTTTTACTTACCTATATCTACTCAAATTTTACCTACTTTTATATGAGTTTTAATAAGCTATCATGTAAGTTTGACTTAGACACGCTTATTTTGCATATTACCTGTTAAAATTTTCCTAGGGAGCATGCACCTTCAATTATCTTCATGGATGAAATTGACTCCATTGGATCATCAAGGCTAGAAGGAGGCTCTGGAGGTTAGATTTTATACCTTTACCGAATACTGGTGTTTTTGTTAAGAGTTCTAAAACAGGCCAACTGAGATGTTTTGTTAGGAAATATGTACCAGACCAGCTAAAAGCAACTCTCCCCCCCCCCTCCCTTCCCTGAGGGAGTAAAGGGAAAAATAAGATGAAATAAAGCAGATGTTTGCGTTATAGCTCTAGAAGTTCTGATCTTGTTAATAACTTCCGGTATTCACATCATGCTATTATATCTAGACAAACCAGGCTTACTGGTATTTCTGGTTGCGTAATGTTATCTACTACAGTATTTAATCGTGATAAACAGGGCCTATCACCCACTTAAAGTTTTAATACTAGAATTAAACTAAATCCTTTTTCTAGCCAAGTGGCTCAGTAGGTCGTTGCTAATCGTTGGTTTCACAGTGTTATAAAATGGGTGAGAGCCTTTGATTTCCTCTGGATAGGACACTAATCCATCACAGGTTAGCTCCCAGCAGAAGCTTGTACTCATTTATACAGCTACAGTAAGTCGATTGGAACAAATTGGGTAAAAAGTCTTGCTCAAGGGCACAACACAGTGGTCCGACTAAGCCCCTACTGCCAACCCTAGAATTACAAATCAAACATGCTCACCATTTGGTCACAGCATCTCTGGTTAACTTATGATGTTAAAACTTGTATGTGTTATATTCATATTATTCCAAAAGTCTATCTCCAACACATAAGATATCTTGTGGCTGGAGTGGTGGATGTAGACACCATTCACTTCATGATGATAAAAAGCACCAAATTATTCACCAACTATACATTGATTCAGGTCATAAGCTATAATTGGGCTGTTTTTCAGGTGACAGTGAAGTACAGAGAACTATGTTGGAGCTCCTGAACCAGCTGGATGGTTTTGAAGCAACCAAAAATATCAAGGTTGTTATGGCAACCAATCGAATTGACATTCTGGATAATGCTCTGCTTCGGCCAGGAAGAATTGACCGCAAAATTGAGTTTCCACCACCCAATGAGGAGGTATGCACTGTATTGATAAGATGACTTTTTTCTTGTTCAAAGTCGGACTACGTTTAAGTTTATGTTCTTTTTTGGCAAGAGTAGTGTTCGCTTGATGTTACTTGAAACGCCTTTTAAACCAGTGTTTTATGTTCTTTCAATACTGGTCTATTGGTTTTTGTTGCTTTAAAGGAAGCTATTTTGAAACATAGTTAAACTTTTAATTTTTTGCAGATTTCGAAAACACTTAGAATTATTGTTGCTTTCGACAAGAATACATTCTTAGTTTAGATTGAAGAGAGTTGTTTGGACCGGGCAGATCTTTGGGACATGACATTAACCACCTTGCAACAGGGGGGAGCACATCTACATGCACCTCGAATGCATTCCCTAATTTTTTATTATAACTTGTATATAGTGAGGTCATGGGTTAGAAACAGACAGTTGAGTGAAAGTTTATTCGTACTGGTCAGGTTTTTTAATTTACGTAAAATTTTACTGTGGAGAACTAAACTCAAAAACATTGCATAAGGAAGTTAAAAAATGAGTATTTTTTTGTACGCAACTTAGATTCGTTAATTCTTTTGATAATAATAAAATAACTTTGTTAATATTTAGAATTTTACACTTTTTTTGCATTCCATCTGTCGTCTACATTTTAGGCTCGTCTGGATATTCTTAAAATTCACTCTCGTAAGATGAACCTGACTCGTGGGATAAATCTCAGAAAGATTGCCGAGCTGATGCCTGGCGCATCAGGGGCTGAAGTTAAGGTAACACTTTTAAATCAAAATTTTAAATGTTTTTAAAAATCTGGAGGTAGCCTTTATCCCTCGCCTTGCATACATTCAGTGAAGGAGTCGAGTGCTTCGCGTGTGTGACTTGAAATCCTGAAGTTTTAAATAAGAGCATTTACCAGATCAAGGCACGTGTCGAGTCTCTAATCAAGGCACTTTGCCCAGTTGATTCCAGATGATTTAGTAGACTTAGTGTACTAGCTAGCCAGTACCAGCATCTGAGTGTTAGTTTGTGGTGGATTTGTGCCTCACCGGAGGATGTCAAGACCCTTGTATGACACAAAATCGGAAAAGGGGTTGATGTGTAGGCGCGTTTCTGCTGACGTCATTGTTTAGATTCTGCTTCATTTGCATACATCTTAAGTCGGAGAAAGCACAGAGATAAACAACAACTGACTTAAAATTTTAGAATGCTTATCAAAATTAATGAGTGACTAAACTTTTGGTTCTACAAGTGTAAAATCGAAGAGGAAATCACTACTCAAAAAAATGCAAAACAGCTGGAGGCAAGAACGATAATGAGCATACACTCTCTGTAAAATTTCTAATTTTAAAAACTACGTCATGGAAAGATTACTCAGCATATCCTCTCATAGTTTCAGAGAAAGCTTGTTTTGCAGAAACATTTTATTATTCAGAAGCTTTGTTTCTGTAGCTGAGTGGGGAAGAAGAGTGTGTATGCTAATGAGGCAAAAATATTAACAAAAAATACCTTGTCTTTTAGGCCACTGGAAGAATGATCAAGTTTATACGATTTAACATTCTTGTATACATGACATCCAAATGTTGGCTAAAAGCCCATTCTTGATCATTTATATCCTATAGGTGACATGCTATTTCTGTAATATATTGTACGTGGGCATTAATGAACAGTTATAACTGTTCACCTAAATCCGTTGTTGGTGGGGTGGGTTAACGGTGCTTTTGAACAATAACAACCCAATCACTGTATTCACCTTATTTATACAGCTTCAACACCAACAGTGAATACACTTTAATTTGTTGCTAACAGGGCGTTTGCACTGAAGCTGGCATGTATGCCTTGAGAGAAAGAAGGGTTCATGTGACTCAGGAAGACTTTGAAATGGCCGTTGCAAAGGTACGTTGCAAATCGGAGCTTTCTCTAACGATCATGCGAAGCAAGAAAAAGGTGAAAGCAATGTCTCCATTTCTTTGCGCCGGAAAAATAGCCATTTTCAATGTGGCAAGCTTTACAAGAAGTGGGGACGAGAACGAGGAAAAATCAAAGAATAATTTTTCAATCCACGGCTAAAGTGGATGCAGCGCGTTTCGCTCAGATTTTACAGTTTTTCGAGTATGTAACACTAGATTATCCTCGAAAAATAAAATGTGCATCCAAAAATTAAATCTTGAAAGCCAAGACAAACCGAACCAGTTTCTGGCGCAAAGTAATGGAATAAGATTCTATAGGTAGAATAAGAAATATGTAAAAAAGTTAGACGAAAATTAATCAACGTGCTATTTGAGATATTCGAAGACAGACTTTTGCTGTGATGCAACCATAATAGCACAAAATCCTAAATTTTTGCTTCTCTCGCTTCTTACTCTTTTTCAGTTTATTTTCCTTAATGGTATTTTTCTTCTTATCCATAATATTTGACTTGTTATAGAATTGATTTGGCATGTCTAGACAAGCGTTTTTGGGGCAAATCAAAAGCATATCATGAAAACAAATGTCTTTTCTTGTCACTAGACTCGTGTGGCATGAAAAATCTTGGTGTTTTTATGCTTTTATACGAATATTCAATTTTTGGATACTGGATAAGCCCACTAATGCCCTATCTAGGTTGCTCTGAAGCTTAGGTCCCAAGGTATTTTATCTAGTATTTCATGTGTTTACCGGTTATAATTGTCCATTCCACACAGGTTATGCAGAAAGATTCTGAAAAGAACATGTCCCTCAAGAAACAATGGAAGTAAAAAAAGCACCAAAGATGGTGTTGACCCACACTTTGTACCGCCTGTAATATTTTTCTTTGATACGACTTTTCATAAGGCAAATTTTCTCATCCTGAGTTGATGAACTCATTGGACAACTAAACAGCACCTGCTATCGGCTTCATTACAACATCTTTGGTTTTGGATGCTGCCTAGCTCTGTGTTACCAGGACTTTGTTGAATCTGTAAAAGCTGGCAAGAGAATCCCTTCGGATCTCAAACTATTCTTGTAAAGATGACTTACCAAGTTTCCACATCGTTCTGCACATGCTGTATAGTACAACGGCGACTAGAAACGCCCATATACTGGAACGTGTTGTTTCGTGTCGATTTGATTAGCTACTTTAAGTGTTGAGCATGAAAACGTGTAAGGTGTTCACTGCATGTGCGGGTGTACATCAAATAGGAATGATAAATAGAATTGCTGATTAAAAAACAAGCTTTAGTACTTAGTGACGTGCTTCAAAAGGAGACGAGGAGTATAACCCGAATTGCCTTTAAAGCTACCTCCAGCGTGTTTCACCTCTCGTGGAGCAGTTTAGTTAACCTTTAAGAAGCTGCTTTATTAAGCAAACTGTGTGAGGATTGCAGTGTGTTTGAACCTTGAAAAGCTGGTCTGGGACCAATTCTTTTGTCGGATAATTCAGTTCAGTACGTTCTCACATGAACAGATATTCTTGAGATTTCTTTTCTTTTCCATCGGTAATGAGTCGTTTTAAGAAACTTAATTAGAAGTAAGATAAAGAAATTTGTATTTATTTAACTTGGGGGCCTAAACTATTCCGTACATGTCCTAGGTCGGACCCGCCTTGATCAGGTAAAGGAAGACGACAGAAAAATATACAATGCGTCGCTATTTTTACTCAACTACTTCAAATAGTTTCTTTCTCAAGGTAACGAACCAGTTTCTCGATTTTTACGGAAAATCATATATTGTTTTGTCAGTATAAACATATATTTGTGTTAAAACTACTGTCACAAATTAAGAAATTCGTTTTTTCTAATCAGTTACTGCCAAACACAACTCTCTGTCTCTTCGGAACACCAGCAGTATAATCCCGAGCTTGGGAAATATTTTTTTTAGTTCGAGAACTGTTTCGTGGTGAAGTACAACCGAAATAAACTAATTCACTTTAAGTCTCGAGTCTTCTATATGTATGTTAAGATCGTTCAGCTACCGTAGAATTCCGAAAGTAAAGGCCACCGTTACTTTCGGATTTTGCCGGCAAAAGCGGCCGCTACTTTCGGGTAGCCGTTATTTTCGGAGGGGGGGGGGGTAACTTTCGGGATTTGATAGGAGGGCAAAAAAGTACTTGCGTTATTTTCGAACAGGTAAAAAGCGTTTGTAACTTGAAAGAGAGCACGTATTAAGATATTTAAAAGTCAATTCCATTGATACTCGTATTCCTACAATGTAATGTATCCGATGAACAAACAGTAAGCAAAACAGACTACCGTAGAATTCTGTAAGTAACGGCCCCTGTTCTTTCGAATTTGCTGGCAAAGGGGGCCGCTACTTTCGGGATTTGATAGGAGGGCGAAAAAGAACCTCTGACCTTCAAGAATTTAATGGACAAAAGCTGGAACCTTCTATGGAGCCGAGGCCCATGCGTGCGATACACCCCCTCCCACTCCCTATTACTAAGACATTGAAACCCACCAACAAGCGGCGATGTGGCTCAGGATTCTATTGTAATTTTCGCCAGTCAGGAGTCCTCGGGCAAAAAATAAAATTGCCTCCTATTCCAAACGTTGGTTATTCTGGACACTCGAGGTAGGTGTCGAGGAAGTTATCATTTGAAAGGTTGAGAGCCCCGCCCTAAGTAAACGGTGATTGGGGGGGGGGGGGGTATCAGGTTTCTTTTTGTCGCAAGGGACTCAAGTCAACAAAGAAGTTCTACCAGTTAGGCGTCTTACAGCCTCGGTTATCAAGCCAACCGTAAAACGTCACAGACCCGGACCGTAAAATATATTTTCAGGTAATTTTATGTTCTCCTTGAGTTTGATTTAGTTAATACATTCTTAGTCTTTTGATTTACTAAGTTAGTTTCTGGAAAAATACTTGCTCCCCCTAACTGAGGTTTGGGCAAAGTGATTGTTAAGGTTAGGGTTAAATGCAGGGTTGGGGCTTAGTTAGGAGGGATTGTTGTCCCAAGCGACGGGGCTCAGGCGTTGGAGGGTACGATTGAACGAGGAGACGGGTTTTTTTTCATTTAGTGATTTTATTTTCCTTAGTTCAGTTACTGTGCTCACCCTCCTAAATTGTTGTACAATTGGTACAGGATTTTATTGAGCCGAAACCAATTATGGAATTGCACCAGTTTGGACATCCTACTCATGAACAGTAACTACTTTGTTTTTCTATTTCAGCAATATATACTGTTTGTATGTACAAATTTAAATAAGAGGGGTCCGGGAGCATGCTCCCCCGGGAGGCTTTGAAAATTATGCGGGCCTGAGATTGATTGGTTCCGGCTTCTCGAAGTTGGAGAACAAAAGTGATTTAGGAATCATGTTTACATGGCTTATAACATCTTGATGTCGTTTCTACAGCCTTCCTCGGCGGGAGAATCTTCTCTTGGGGAGGGAAGACTGAAGAGAACGCTCGAAATTCGAGAGCAGTTTTAAAATATTTTATACAGATTAGAGGGTTAAGGTCGTTTGACTCAACCAGATTCTGAGACGGCTCACGGTTGTTGTTGCTGCTCAGTTTACAGATTCTTTCAAGTTTCGACAATTTTTTTCAGCTAGCACATTGAGTGCAAATAAATAACGGTAATCTTTTTTGTCAGCTTTGCTATTATTCTTTAATGTAGTTAAACCGTCCAATTACGGGGGAAAATGTATAGTTTCAGATAGTTTTCTTGATAAATATGGAAAAAATACAACCGTTTTTGCCTTAGCCAATCAAATCCCAAAACATAAAAACTAGCCAATCAGCGTCGGTCTTTATCGCGCGCGCGCCCATCGACAAGGCAAAACAAATGACTCCTAAATTCGATTTGTAGAATTTTATAATCTCTGTTTCGATAATTTTGGATTTGCTGTGATAGGAAAAGAATGGCTTCTGAGGCAAAGAGACAATGGCTTCAACAAGAATACTTCAAAAGGCCACAAGACTTGGTTCAATGGTTGATGTGGTTGAATTTTTGGCAAAAGCAGCGAAGTGAAAGAAAAGTCCTTGTGAAAAGATTGAAAAAAAAGTAAGAAGCTATAAATAGGAATAAGATTACATGCTTGTCCAATTTGGAAATAATTGGACTCAAAAACATCTCATAAGGATTCTTCTTGCTGTCCTCTGAATTCTTTGCATATAGTTATTTCCAAATTGGACAGCAGGTAGTCCTATTTAGGTATCTTGTTTTCTCTAAGCATTTAGTCTAGTGCCGACCTATTCAGAGTAAAGCAAGCCCTTGAATCACTGCTAGTCTGAAAACCATTTTGACCATCAACCAAAGTTGGACATGCAACTTGTATCCTCAAAAATGCAAGTCTGTTAGTCCAGCTAGACAGAGTGAGAGAGTTACGTACTAGAGAGTTCCTTTGAACATTATCACTGACATTATGAACTGTTTTGAGCCTGAGCAAATATAAACTCTCTAATTTAGACATCCCCAAGATATCCTGTTTTGACATGTATGTCAAATCAGTATAATTAGTTGAAGATGCTTTTGTATCGTCCTCGATTACACGCTTTGTTAGAACAAATTTATAAGAACAACGAGGCTCAGATTTATTGAACAACCTAAGCCCAAGGCTCGGGCTCGATAGCTATTTTTTAAGCTTTATAAATTTATTAACCTGGAAAGCTTCGATCTATAACTAAGCAACTATACATACAGAAATGGTCCGAAGTTTTTCTCTTTTATTCGGTCATTGCTTCAAATTCTACACTGTATACACGTGTCTTTAAATACTTGCACCGATTCATTAGAAATTGCATATCAAACTCACTGAGTACAAAAGATCTTAAATCACAACATTTGACCACACCCAAAACATTGGTCACTCAAAATGTCATCGATTTTGCTATTTTTGTTTCATTTGTTATTTTATGTAATTCAAAAGTCGTAAATGTACCGCTGGAGTTAAAAAATATAACACTTCGGACGTTAGATAAGTATAAACTTGAAGTATTATATGATAAATAAATTATCGTCGCCGTGAGAAGATGGGAAAAGCTGACGTTTCGAGCGTTAGCCCTTCGTCTGACTCATTCAATAGTTTATTAGAAATTATATACCTAAAGTTAGATAAGTATAGTTTGAACCCATTTATTGAAACTCTAAGTTTTTGCAGTTGATTTCTTCCCGTTCGGCCTCTTCTTCAAGGCGTTCTTGCAAAATATGTCGATCCCGGTAGGAGTTTAGGTTCTAAGCTTCTTTGCGCAGGCATGAATTATAAATGTACCGCCAAATTCGAAAAGAATAGCACATTTCCCGCATTTTGGTGTAAAAACATGAATATTGGTGTGTAATTAACTTCGGGTTTATGGCTTTAAAAAAAGCGCTTTGATTGTCTTTCTGATACTCGTCAGTGCAATATCTGTTGACGCGATAGGACAAAAATGCGTTCTAATGGAACAATCGGCATTTTGTTGTTGTCATGTACGGCCTCCACTCGTCATTTCTCTAATCATAGCCTTTAAAATGTATTTTCATTCTACAAATCTCCCTGTTAACCTCTTTAATTTCAACTTCATATAGCTCTTTATCACTTTTCCTTGTTTTCTTTTTAATTGTTTGTTAATATGCGGAATATTCATCTATTAAACGCTTTGGAGTCCTACACTATTGGATATCATTGGTATTTCTTAATCACGCATGTCTGGCGAGGTATTTCTTCCAAAAGAGGAGATTGGGACCGAACGCAACAAACGTCTCTCTTTGTGTGGAATGAGTTTGATATGTTCTCTTAGGCGTAGTTTTTATTACTTTTTATTCGATTTAAGGCGGGACTTAACCTAAACTTTTGTTGGATAGTGAGGAAGTTGAAGAAGATATTTGAATGAGAAGAAGTTTGAGTAAAACCGCCAAACCGTTCCCCCATGCAAGGGGCTAGTACAGCTTTGGTTTGAGAACGGTTTTGGCGAATTTACATCAAATATTAACTTCAAAATTAATTTTCAAACTTCCCAAAAAAACCACCAATTTGAAAAATCTCTTTAAGATTACCAATCTTTGAGAAAAAAAATAAAACTCCAAATTCATCGAAAAATTCTTAAAATATTCAAGCTGACTCTCCTTTATCTCATCTGTATTTTAAGCATAGGGATTTTGTAGATTCAAACCATGGACGGAGATATCGGAAGAAACATGACGAAAAGCGGCCACAAAGCGTGCTTTAGGTTAAGTCCCGCCTTAAACCACATAGAGAAAATTAATAAGACAGTTTATTATAAAGAACAATTTGAGACTCAAATCGCCAAAAAATTAAGAACAACGAGTCTCGACCAAACTTACTGGTTCTTTATTATAAAAAAAAAAGCGTGTATATAACAAAACCAGTGTTTCAGTTCCCATATCAAATATAGTAAGAAAGCTAAACTATACAGTGTGCCTCGTTTCTCATCCGCTGTAGTTTGCTTTGAAGTTGAAGTTGATAAACGTTTCGGGTACGTTACAAAAAATAATTTCATTAACAGAAATGGACTTTTGAGCACAGTACTGGTTACCGTCATTGAGCCCAAGACTTCAAGTACTTTTGTCTTACTTTCCTGTATTTAATGTTTAATAAGTCCAGACAGACAGGAAATTCAATTACTATGAGAAGTACCTAGTTCGAGCAATACAGACCTCGTTTCTAGGACCTAGTCATTATATCTGCAAAAGAAAAGCTCTCATCAGAGTAGAACTACTTTATTTTTACCCTACCGTATGTATTTTGGGTTCATGTGTCAGTAAAATCCTTCCCGAGTAATAAACTACAGTGCAACTATTCCTTACTAAACATGATCTTTCTCCGGCCGTTACAAGTAAGTTTTGCTCTACCTTTTACCCTTTACAAATTGATTTTAGCATTTCACTACTGCATATATGCAGAACCAACACATCTTTAAAACACTTTCAAATTAAAACAACATGCCACATCGCAGACAAGATGAGAGGGGATTTGGGGTCGAAAATCATCTCGAGGAATTTGAGCATTTTACTGATCAAACAGTTTTTTAAAATTCTCCAAAAGAACACATTTGTATGTGTGTACATAGACATCTTGAGAAAAAGGTGTTGCACAACTTCATGGTGTTCCAGCAGTCTTTGTATAAAGCAGACAGATTCGCCTTGAAGGAGACTTGAACTAATCACCAAACTTGGAGTATTTGCCGGTACAGAACTACGCTCACAGAACTCGTGTTAAAAGGTGGCCCTATGCTGTTCAGTAAAATGACCAAAAATGATTTCTTAAATTTTATCACCCCATACGATAAAATGAGCAAGTTAGCCTTTCTGAAGGAAAAAATTGAAATGTTAGGATCACTAAATACTATCTATTTTTGACCTTCAGACTGGTCGACATTGCTAGCCTACGATGAAAATGGTTTTGAGACTTACAGTGATTCTGTAAACTCGGAAACCTGACTGAAGATGGATATTTTACTTTATATTGTAAACCCGTATGCGCTCAAATAATAGCTCAGAAAAATTTGGGCCAAATTAACCTCAACCGTACCCCTTATATTATAGCAAAAACTGCTTTTATTGCCAAGAATGCTAGCGATGTATTCATAGTTATGGCTATGATAACAACATTCAACACCCACAGTAGCAGAAGCAATGAAATTTAAACTATATGCACGGGCGAGGTGTGGAACGGAATCGTGTACAGAAACTTGAGGGTTTATGAATGAAGAATTAGATAGGTCAGGGATCACAAAAAGTTGCTCAGTCGGTCATGGATGAATTTAATAGATGAGTTTTTACTCGATGAATTAAGAATACGTTCATTACTTAGATGAATTATGAGAGTCGTGAAAGACTATTGAGTATTGGTAGATCAGTCGTTAAGAAAATTAGTTTGGGAAAATTTGGGAACCTTGAAAATCTGAAAACGAACTGGAAAGACAAGATGTGTGATAATCTTTTCCATGTAGTGATGAAGATTTACAAGCCGAAGTTACGGAATTTTAACTCACTAACTTGCTGAAACATCATACCGAATATACCTTTCGCGGCAAGATAATGAGTTATTATTTTCGAGTGTTCCCGTTTATATGTATTCAGAAGTTCGGAAACTCTTAGCGTAAGTAGCTTGCTGGCATGGAACTCTGAGGAAAATCACCCAGCGAGACAACTAAACCTTTAAGGGCACTTCAGCCCTTCAAGCTGTGTGCTCAATCCAGTGTCTTTACTACTTTCCCTCGCCTTTTCAACTGCAAGAATTTGACCAATCTCAAGCATGGAGTCCCCTAGTCGGCTTTTTGGTTTAACAACACGGCTTGGTCCTCAATCCAGCAGCGATTCGCCATTGGTTTGATGTACAGCCATGAAACTTGACTCTCACTGAAAAAACAAGGCTTCACCTAAGACAGCTAAACAACCTGGTATAAAAGTAGATGACAGTGGTAAGAGGTTTTCGAGAAGTATTTTCACAGCCGGTTAGAAGCTTGAAGCACGCGATCTTCATGGGTTAAAAGAAAAATACAGCTCGCTAGAAACAAGCCGATTAGTGGTAAGCCAATACATACATATGTACATATGTGCTGAAGTGAGACAGAAACTGTCGCATTGTTTATTGTCTTTACACGCTTAGCAACCAATACTTGTCTCGCATGCGTTCGATGAACGTTGTACTGAAATTAATAAGGTTGTTATATAGATAGAAAGATGGATTTTACGCACAACTACTATTTATGTCATGGCAGACTAGTTTGAAAATGCAAGATATAAAAAGTATGTCAGAATATATTTTGATTTCTCAGTATTTCATCTTATGTGTGAACGTTCACAAGTTAAAAAGAGTCTTGGGAGTCCATAGCTTTTGCGGATAAATTATGAAGTTATTCCTACTACTAGTCTACACCATGTCCCATGGTGAAAATCCCTGTTTTACATGACTAACTGGGTTAAGTACGTACTTTATTGAGAGCATGCCGTTTGCATCGCCGTCGGATTATAAACTATGATATTTTGGGGGTATTTTTATGACAATTTACTAGTAAAATAATGTCCAGTTATGAAATTAGATTAGTTTTTTAAATTTCGACAAAACAGAAATCGAGAAACCCGAAGTCATTTTCTCTTCGATGTTTGTCTCAACTGCGTTCCACTTAGATTTATTGTGCTTGAACAAAGGAAGGTCAAGTTAAAGTTTTGCTGGCGGGATCACTTTATCATATATTTTTCTCAATCACTGGTTATGTGTTTTCATTTTTAAGTGATTCGAGGCAGCGCTGAAAGATTGCAAATATTGCTTATTAGATAGCCGTGGTTAAGGCTATTTATGATCGATTCACATTTAAAGCTAGAAGTTGGTATTCCATTCTATTCGACTGCCCGGTAGAACACAACTAGTTTTTAAGAATGTGCAACTGAGCGCCTTTTGGACCCACAAGTTGCCTTAATGGGTGCAAGTATCGCATTTCTGGCTATTTTCCGCATTTCGTTACATTTAAAAACAAACATCAAGCACCGATAGGTAACAATTGGCTAGAGGCAAGACAGCGAATTGTTATCTGCTCTATTCTTGTTTGATGACCTGACCCACGCATAGTTCCAGACAGGCCACTCCTGATCGGGACAAAAGAAAAAACAAACTCAGGTAAAATCTTGAGAAAATGCTTAAGGAAAGCATGCAAAACAGATCATTAAACCAGCTCCAATAAGTATTTTAGTGTTGGAGGACCTGCTTTGTAGAAAATAGAACTGAGTTGAAACAGCAAGCTCGTTTTCTCACCGCTGGACGTTTATTTTTTAAAGAAAAACACAACAGTTTGTTCTTTACATCAAAAATAAAAAAGAAATGTATGGTTTATTGACAAATTAAAAGTTTTAGCTGAATATTATCTTCATATCATGTTAAAGAACGGTTTCTAAGAGCTGAAAATCGGGAGTGATTGAAAAATAAGATCGTTAAATAAATCTTTCACGCTGGTAAAACAGCACATAAATAAAGACAAGGAAATCAAACAAAGATTTTGCGCCGTTTGAGTGAAAAAAAAAAATCCTGGATGAATGAGCTTCTCGCAATGTGCGGTCTTCGTCAGTGAGCTAGAGATGGCACTTGGACTGTGATCTGCACTGGGCAGAGATCTGCTCTGCAAAGCTTGCCAAACCGCCCACACACCGCCGGCCCTCATTCGTTCAAACACCAGGAATACGTGCGTATAAATATGACGTCCTATAATTCACATTTTTAAAAATCCCTTTAGTGGCTTACACTAAAGGATCCAGATTAGCTAGATTTCCGGATTGTGAAATTCTAAGAATACCTACACATTTTGAAAGGGTATGAAATGGGGGTACAGGATCCGCCGATCCGCGCAATTTCAGTGCCAAATCAGTTGATCTGGCCATTGAGAGATTCGCACTTCGGCTAGAATTATGCTTTGAATCCGTAATCCGCACAAGTTTTTTGCAAAAATCCGAATCCATCACATTTATTGCTGAAATTATTCTTGAAATCCGCAATCTGAACGAAATTTTCGGCCAAATCCGCCTATCCGCAGACCCTTTCATCTCCCCCC
>JAOBRD020683721.1:0-14745 GCA_027575215.2 Hydrozoanthus sils
TAAAATTGTCAATGGCAATGCTTACAAAACGTTTCTACAAGAAAAGTTGTAAATGCACACGATTTTTTCGTGTTGCAATTTGAAAAGTTGCACGCGTGTAAACGGCCGCTAAAATATGTTGCGGGCGCATTGCATGCAATAGTTGTAGGCAAAAGTTGCACCGTGTAAATCGGCCTTTATAAGGCTTACCACTGCAAAGGGCCTTTGAACATATCCATTTGAAAAAGGCGCTATATAAATGCATCACTACCTTTATACCTCTTAAGCGTATATGTCTGTGTATGTTTGTATCCATAAGGGTATAAATGACTAATCAGGAATAAAATTAGTTTAGAATTCGAACCAATTATATTGAAATTATACTTCCACCTATTGTAAAAACTAATGCGCAAGCGAGCACCTCTCAACGGAGCCCGCGCCTTGTTAGAAATGAAATTGTTATATTAAATATTATAATTTCTAAAACTATACAAAACTATACAAAACGGGCTAACAGTCTAAAAAGCGAAAGAAGAAATAGAATGTTGGCCCGGTTGTGCTTCACTGCATGAACAAGTCATAAAATACGTTGGTCGAGTAATCATTTTTGAGTTTAAACCATAATGATATTGACAAGTCCTTGTTATTTGATGCAAGGCTTTTGCGCTAAAAGTTTGCCAAATTTTCAAAAAACGTGAACTTCTTATTTGCTTTTCGTTCAGCTACTGAAGAAAAGAAAACGATGTGGAGTATCATTAACTGATATTTTACTCTCAAAAGAAAAAAAACCAGATAGCATTAGAAAGGAAATTATTGGAAATATAGAAGGGTAAAAGTGAAAAGAAAAACATGGCGGTTACTAAAAACAGCATGTACTTAGAAAGTTGTACGTTCGCAGGTTAATAGTAGAAAAAAAATGAAAAACCGTTGTAAATTCATATCATAACTGAAAGAGACTAATATGCGTGGCTAGCCGAAATACTTGACTATGAAATTCGAATTTGGCGTTGTGTTTGCTATTATTTTTCTATTTACTGTTAAAGAAATCGGGAAGCTATGCTCCTCCCAGAATTGATGTTTGAGATAATGTACAGCAAAGGGAGTTTTTTTTTTAAAACTATAACCAAATTAATCATTGGTAGTTCAAAATGGATTCTGAATTTACATAGGCAATCATAAGCACAATGTTTGTGTCTTTGGGATCCCGTAATCCGAAATTTATATTGCAAACACAAGCTTTCTCTTTAGAAATGCCTGCGTTTGTTTCTGATATTCCATCGTTGTATACTACATTACTAAATAATTGCTAATATTTTTGAACCCTTTTATCTTGGAAGTGAAAAAGAGCATTTTTGACCAATAGAATATGTTTTAGAGAAAAGCATTTTTTTAATACAGAAAATAAAGCAAAATTGAGTCCTCTCTGAAGGGCCTATGAAAGAAAACAAGAATCCACTTAAACATGTAGTAGTAAAAATTGCATGACCTTGCATGAATAAATGAAAACCACAAAACTGCTGCCAATATCAGTTATTTTAACTGTTGCTTTCTTATTTAGTTGTTGCCGAAATCAATACTAGAAATATATTGCATTCAGAGAACAGTAAGATTTTCACGTAAAGATTTCTTTATTTTCTAGTTAGTTGTTATCAACGAGTTGACACTGAAAAGTAAACTATTTGATATGATGTATTTTCGAGCTCTCGTCTTCAATGTTTCTTTCACAACATCAAAACTAAAAGCTTTGGGTTTTTATAACAATACAGTAGTTGACATTCACATTTTTAAACCCGTATTTTGTTTATCGAAGTTATTACACCGAAACAACAAATTTTCGTGGCGTACTAAAACCTCTGCCACAAAATGTTGGCACGCACTTGGGCTTTCTAGTGTGTGCAGTCATTAAGTTCTTAATACAATGCGCAAAATATTCGCCAAATGAGATTTCTTCCCTGCACGGCTTTTGAACGACCTTGTGTTTTTTACCGCTTTCTACCAGCCAAACCACAAAAATACCACAAGCTTTTAGGAAAAAAGATAACTCTCTCAAAACTAGATTCTAGAGAAATAGCTCCGTGATGTTTTATACCTGCATGTAATATATGATCGACAAAATTGTTTAAACAAGTCAAAACTATATATACTTACATTAAAATTCTTGTATTGTAAATTACTTTTCATGTATTCTATCATGCAATTGTTCAGTAGAAACATAATTTATATTTAAATACTATCATTACTTAACTTACTGAGAATTTATTTCTTCAGTTAATGCAACGCAGTTGTCTTACTTAAACCTCATAGAGCTCTAGTTAAGAACCTAGACTGTATTTTATTCCTACTAACAAGAAAACAAAGATTTCCATTAGAAAAGGTAAAGTTGCCAGAACTTTCTTTGATTGAACTGCAACAATTGACACTGTAAACAGATTGAATATAGACAGTTCTTTTTTTAGTTTACTGGAATACTAAAACCCGATATAGTTGACATAAGTAGTCCTAAATGAATGTACAGATTGTTTTTTTAGGTATAGTGACGTTTTCCAAAAGGAACTGATATGGCGCTCCCTTGAGAGATGATCAAAAAATCCTTGGTTTTCCACGAAATTTGTCGCTTGTTTATTAGGCTTCTCTCGCGGTTTTTCTCATTTTTGTGCTCAGCATTTGTAATGTCCCTGCAGCTGAGCATTGGATGGCTAAGAAGATCCTATTCTAAACACACTTCCTTCAAATCACAAGGAAACACGCAATGAAAATAGTTTTGTTTTGTTTTCTTTGTATTCTTACACTGTTTAGATATTAGTTGAATAAGTTAAGAGCAGTGGAGCCTTCTTGCATATTCTAACACCTCTTAAATATAAAGACAAATTTGCACTGTTTGTTTGTTGCGACAAGAAGAGTTTTTATTTTGTATATTAAAATAGCATTTTGTTTTTGAGAAACAAATTTGCTTTTTTCAACTCGCACGACAAGCCATATAAGTGGACATCCCGTCAAACACTTTATATCTCCGTCCATTAATTCAATTGGAGATTTTATGCGCATGTTTCGAGCTCTCATCTTTGTACGATCGAACAAAAACTGCAAGTCTTAACTTATTTCTTTTCATCTGAACAAAATAGATTATGTTCTTTAAGGATATTTGAATAAGACAAAAAGTTAACCATCAATTAGTGTAGAGATTGCAAACTATGTATAAACTGTGAAATAGACGCAAAAATATGTAATCACTTTGCGGGCTAACAAAAAATATTCTTAGAATTTGCTTTAAGATTTAGTTATGCATTTTTGGAAAAGGCCTCTTTTAGTTTCGCAAAAACCTTAAATTCTTAACCAAAAACTGATGCATTCCCGTTACTCAGAAAAGCTAAACTCGAACAGCAATGAAATAACGTTGGCATACAGAACCAGCCATTAAGGGGCCCTAAAACTTCATATAGAGGACAGGAGTTGAGTTGTAAAAATTGATGAAAAACTGTAATTCATTTAAAACAGAAGCACGTATATTAGTTTTACCTCAACAAGTTGGGCACCCAATGAAGCAATGCTGGAATGGACAAAAAGAAATTTAACTTCTGAACCCAGTGTCTCTTCTGTGAGGCGCTCAAGATAAACTTAGAATGAACTAAGTTTATAAAAGTCTATTTAAATAATACACCCTACACCAGATGGCTCGAAGAAGGCAAATTAATAACTGCAAAACCATCCAGTTAGATATTTGACGATAATGACGTGTTGGTTTTGTTATTATTAAACAATTTGAGATAATTAACTATTTTCTATTCTGTCGCATGTTTTGAAGTTTAGCGTTTCAATAAAAATCTGTCCGCTTAATGTTTGAGGGACTATAATGTTGTATGTACTAACCACCTTTAACTGGAACAAAACTGTCCGCTCATTCGGATTCAATTCTCAAATACGGGTCACGTTTTTATTTCTAGGTTCAATATCTGAGAGCTATTTTAGAAATTAATCTCTTGAAAGCCAAGGCGAAATTTTAAAAATTAAGCGCGTTGTGTCGTGCCTCAGTCAAATGATTTTGTGGCGAGTTCTGATGGTGAAAAGCGCAAGGTTTTGCTGATAAGAACTTGTGTCGCACTCAATGGCTATGGCACTTACTCGAACTAAAGATGCCGAAGTTTTACTGTTGAACTTATGACCGACGATATCTTTTGCAATTAGAAGTACAGGCGCGGTATATTTTGGTCGGTTTAGCCTTCAGTTTTAACGAAAAGATCCACTACGCGCCAGATTGAACGGCATTTATCAGCAAAAACGATCTTATCTCTGCCAATGATGAAAAAATCATATTATATTGCAAATTGTAAAGTTTTTGTTTACGATCGCTGAGCTGCATCGAATGTTCTCTATTTTGCAGTGTTGTTATGAGCCAGTATGAGAGAACTGGCCAGCAACAGGCTTGTAGTAAGAATTGCTCGTACACTCATTTAAAAACGATTAACTCGCGACCGTTACACTTTTCGTTTGATATACTTACAGTAGCATGCTTAATTTTTAAGGAACAACAGTTGATTTTGTGTAGGGAACGGTGCTGTAAATGATTTAAGCTCTTTCGTTCACATTCGCAATAATTCAAATGACACGGAAAATCGGTTTTCTTGAGACGATAACAAGAAGCACGACTTCCGTTATATTTTATGTTACATTAACGTTTATTGCTGTTGGGAATTCATTACTTCCAAATGCCTTTTAATAGTCATATTTCAAAAATCTGAGCAGCAGTAAAAAAATATTTCTATTTATTTTTTAAAAAATGGTGTATAAAACCTGAGATTCAGTTTCGTAAGTTCGGCTTTAGCCAAAAAGCGATTCTTAGCTTTTCTAGCTTTTAGAAGCTTTAATTCTTTTGGATATGTTTAGCTTTGTTTTTTCAATACATTAAAAATGAATTTGCACATCACTTTGTTAAGTGCAGAGCTGATGAATATTGCCCAGGTGCGTATACAAATAGATGAGACCATTAGTCTATGACAAGGCTCTCACGAGAACTTCCGGAGTGAAAAATAGCGAAATAGGTTACGAATTATGTCTCTGTATTGGCCTCCGAAAAGGGATTAGGGACACTTGTAGACCGAGTTTAGCTCAAAAACAATTTCTAAATTGAAGACGCCATTCGTAATTGAAAAAATTTCTCATATCTATTTGAGCTCTAAAAAGCTTTAAAGATAATGGAACTCATAACCTTGTAACATCATATCAAATGATTTACTAGTTGAAGAATTGATAGTAGTTTGATGACAGCAAAGCATAAAGAAACATAATGTATTAATGCTACCGTAATATAAATTGTGTCTACTCCTGTCACAGAAACCAATTGCGGGGTTGTGAGAGTCATTTTTTATTAGCCAAATGTGCTATTGCAAGAAAATGAAGTTTCATAGCAGAGTTTCCCAGCTTGCCGTGGTACAATGTTTTAGTCTCAAGTTTTTCAAGGGAAATTAGTTCTTTCTTCTTGGTCCTTGATCGGCCTACTGTGCAATAACTGGATAATTTACTGCTTTCTTGTGAAGCCCTGAAAAAGAACAGCTATATATCAAGCGATAACTTGTATTTCACAAAAGCCAAACTATTTAATCACTTATCCTACAGCTATCTCTAGAAGGCAAATTCATTATTAATCGCCACATACCTTCAAATGCACCGAGACGTGTTTATCGTACTTTTTGACCTTGTTTGAATGGAAGAACGGCCGCTTAACGAAATCACACCAGGTTATCAAAACACTTCAACCATAGGAAGCCAGAAGCCTTTTAATGTACAGAACATCCAATAAAAACACAGTTTTTCTTTCTGATCAAATCTTTTTACCGAGATTTATTATTTTTGTCCAACGTATTCTCTATCATATTGTGTCCTTAAAAACTTCTTTTATATGCTTTCTTTTACTCTTTATAGGGCACGAGCGGTAATTTAGTTTTGCATATTATTAACTTTATGCACGTAGCGCCAACGAAAAGAATCTATTTCACCCTTTGTTTGGAAAAAAATCCTTTGCTTAACAAGTCACCATATCATAGGCAGGCGGGAAACTGTCAAAGATGCCATTTACATTCTCTGCAATGTTCAAAGCCGAGCTGATTTTCATACGATAAGGCCGAGCTGCCCACCGAATATTTCTA
This sequence comes from Hydrozoanthus sils, assembly GCA_027575215.2. Lineage (NCBI taxonomy): Eukaryota > Metazoa > Cnidaria > Anthozoa > Zoantharia > Hydrozoanthidae > Hydrozoanthus > Hydrozoanthus sils. The sequence continues at coordinate 6,120 of JAOBRD020683721.1, forward strand.
CAAACAGTACCTTATGCGAGAAAGTTATGTCCTTATCAGTCGCTGATTTTTTTTTCTTTTTTTTTTGTCTCGGAAAACCTATTTGTAAAAACATTTTGTAGCTGTATCTTTCCATCACTTTATATTTATCGACGCTTCGTGAAATAAGAAGAAAACTTTGAAATAACGCAATAGTCCAAAATAATCCGGCAAAAGATTTATCTTGGTTCATCGTCGAAGTGTGAAACAGAATCTAAGCAAAAAAAAAAAACCGCAAAGCGAGTCCTTTAATAGTTTATTGAGCGAGCCTTGTTTTACTCGCTTGCCTTGAATGAAAAAAAAATCTCGGCAGCAAAAACTTCAGACTTTTTATCTTCCTCTACGCCATAAATCATTAGCTTCATAGTTGGGATTTCAGTTGATTCAATTATTTTGATAACGCAAAGCTATGGCAAATAAACTTTAAGGCGGCTTGTTTTACTATTATCGAGTTATTTTAGGGAAATGTTAAGTAAAAAGATTATGCAGTGACTGATAACTTCATCACCAGAGTCGCTTTTTGCCAGATGTATTTAATTACGGTAGTTTCGCTTGCTGTGAGTCACTGATACGTCCAGGATTGCAAACAGCTTGTCCATCTTTGTGGGGAATATAAATCATTTTCTCCAGTTAGACTTGCTATGTTTTGACTTCTTGGTAAAACCACATAAGAAATGACACTATCCAGGCTGGAATAAATAAAAATCGAAGTACGGCCACAAAAAAAAATTTTGTATTATTTTTTTTCGAAACGAAAATCGCCACTTGCGACACAAATTTTTTCTTCAGTTTGGGTTTGGACTGAACTGCAGTAAAGGCATCTGCGAAGAGCGAAAAGCATTTCAACGAGTGCTGGACGAATTCGGTAAGATGTGAGAAGATAACACCCGCCATTATGCATCTGTTTTCTTTTTGGTTTGTCAGTTTTCGAAATCTACACTATTTTCTTTCGGGACTTTCTAAAAACATTGCAACAACCCTAAATCTTAGACCTAAGACTAAACTGATTAATATGTAGTGCTCTATTCAATCCTAAAAAATATAAAGAAATCTTTACTCTATGATTTTGGAAATTCCTAATCTCGAAAATCCTCGGGCCAATACAAAACATTTCCGTGTCGTGCCGAAATAAACAAGCTATAATAAACGATAGTAAAAATGCTATAAAACATTAGCAGAAGGTGAGCTTTCGGTTACCATGGTAGCCTGTTATGAGTGTTAAGCCAGTTATCAAAAATCCAAATGTTATGGCTCATAAACTTGCGTCTCAGTCTCCGATCAGAACAAGTATTAAAAGGTTCTCTAATGAGCGTTATTAGGCCTAGTGAGAGAGCATGACAAGTGTGTCAAAATTTGTCACGGAGTAGCTCGGGGAACACTTTAATTAGGATTTTTGATTAACAAAGTAAAGTTTGTTAACTAAAGAACTCAAGAAAAAGTTGTTTGGCAAGTTGCTGTGAGGACAAGATTTGAGTATCGTTTTATCTTAGTTCGTTTCTATAACAGAATCAACTAGTAAACTAATCAGCTGTAGTTAAACTAACACCACTCTGCAGAGCAAAGAAATGGGAGGGAAAGATTAACAGAGAGTGAAAAACGACATATCCTGCCTAAGGGAGAGAACAAGTGTCAATCGAGCGTGCCGCCATGAGAATGTAACCGGCGCGAGCGAAAGAAAGGCACTTTTTTGTGCTCGTGCGTTCACGGGTTCAACATGGCGGCCCGTTCGATTTGCACTTTGCCTCCCGTAAAGAACAGCCGCTAGGCAAGCTTAAAACGACACAGTTTTTGAATTTCTTTCTGTGGATGTGCTTCTATGAACCTTGCGTGCTGCCAAAAAAGTTTTTTGTATGTGTATATCTCACACATAAAGTTTCCTGCATGGTTTTGATTTTATCATATTTTACTTATACAACACCTGAAATGAATGAGAACGTGTTTGCTGCTAAGAAAATAAAAGAAAAAGAAAGCAAACAAGCAGGAAAAATTCCTCAAGAGCTGAAAACATAAGAGAAAAACAAAAGATATAACTGATTGTTAAAACACCGGGCCCTTGTGACTCCCTTTCATATTGGGCCGTGTGTATGTAACGGGGCCCACGCACATCGGGCTAATGTTCTTTAACCAATTAGACCCGGGTTTTGATTTGATTTTTGTTTCATTTTAACCTTTCTTGTTGCGTTGATGTGGGTAAGGAAAACGTTAACCTCTTGAACAACACAAGTTTCTAGTGATTTTATGGGACTTTTGTTATCAGTTTTCGAGCAAATCAAAACAATAAAATAAATAAACATAGAAATAAACAAAAGGTTCAAATATGGTTAATACAAAAATGTGGCAAGGTTTAAAAAGCAAATAATAAAATGAACTTAATTAGTAGTTCCGTTCAAATCAAGTTAGATTATGTTGAAAATCAAAATTACTCAACACTATTTGTTATCATATTCGTCTGCTAATTCATGTTTAAGGGGGGATTACAGTCAAAACCTTCCATGTACTTTGAAAAGTTGAAAACCTTCTCATAGGTAATTTGTAGACCAAATGAAAAAGAAGCATCTGGATATTTTCAGAATTTTGGGATGAGTTTTGTGAGTTCTAAGTTTTAGGGGGGTTATTATTATCTTTAAGGAAAAACTTGATTTGGGGTTAGTTAATAGTTTAAGTAGTTGACAGAAAATGGCCAACCCTCCCAAAAGCTGCACTTACACGGACATGGGCACGAAGGACGGCTAGGTGATTGTCCTCAACAATTTCCCTTTCCAAATCTCCCTCTAACTCTTTCACTATACCCCCCAAAATCTCAAATTTAACCTCCAACATCCCCTTAAAAGCAAGTAAGCAAATAACTATGCATGGAAAAGCAAAACTCCACTGAAGTAAACCTACGTCGTATAGTGTTACATAAGATCTGTAGGTTTCTTCGAGTACCATTGAGACTCAAAAAATAACTTTCCTTGAAAAAATACCGAACAGCTTTCTTGTAAATCATGCTAACCCAAAAAAGTATACATTTTAATAATAGATTTTACGAAGACAGTGAAAAAAAGTGAGAGATTTCGAATTCTTAGAGTATAAGACCCTAGAAAAAGCATGGATTGTCCGAAGGAGTTTAGATATCCTCACAGCACCCCAAGCAGAAGAGATTATTTTTCCATCATATCATGACGTATTATCATTAATGTACCAAATTTTTGTACTCATTAGAAAATAAATGTCCTTATGACTTTTCAACTCCAACAAACTACTTCACTGTCAATTGTTGCTTAGAAGAGTTTTTTTCCCCTAACCTTGAACCCTATAAACTTGCGTTGTTACGTGACTTTGCCCTTGAAACGAACCTGCCCCCACCACACCCCTCCCCTCGGCTCCCTAGCTCAACAAGCAAACCCATTTTTCGACTATGCAAGGAACTGAACATTAGAGTGCCCAGTTTTCTCTAATCTGCCGATTTTACGGTCTTTTCTCAGTGATTAGCCACGTCCTAAGTATAAGCACAATCTTGTTAAGAAGTTTAGTACGTTATTGAGACGACTGATGCACATAATCTATTTAACAAGGCAACAGGCAAACGTTTTCAGAAAGCATTATGTGCACAGCAAGTCTCGTTCAATCGAACCTAATGAAACCTAAACTTAAATAAGTTTTAAGAAACTCAGAGCTTCAGTGCTACAAGTATTTCCAAAGGTGAAAGAAATCGGGTGGGAAAAAGTTAAAGCTAAGAGTTTGAAAGGTTGAGAAGAGGTATATGATACAAGAGTTTTAAGAACATTTTGTGTTAATTAGGCATTTCATTTCATTTGTCTAACACTTTAACACTATTATCAACATTCAAATATTGCTGAAGAAGGTTGCGAGAAACCATTTTTTAGCTCGAGAGAATTTCAATTTTTCAAAACCTTGCTTGCTCCACCCTCTACATCAGAACGATGAATTAATTTTGTAGAACTTCTTGTAACCCTTCAACAGAGTGTGCTAGTTTTAATGATTATAAAATAGCTTGGTTTGCTGCTGAACAGAAGCCTGGATATCTTTTGAAAAGATGAGTGCTATGCCACTTTCCCCAGACCTCACGAGAAAAATAGCTTGCTCTCTTCCAGGTTACCCAAGGTAGAGACTTTTATATGACTGCTAAATGGCAAAAAATAAATCGGCTGTTCGATAACTTTGGATCTGAGAGCTGTTTTAAGTTTAAGACATATCATGCAGTATGGTCAATTCTGCTGTGTTGTTGAAGTTTCTTAGGTCTAAATATGGTCAAGAAATTTGGATTAATATTGAATTTGACGTGTGGCTTGAACAGTATCTCTACAGTTTGATTTCAAACATCTGATTATCTGGATCACAAGCAGCTGATAAGCTCACAAATGCCAAAAACGTCTCTTGTTTTCTTCAAACGTAAAGCTTAAGTTTATCATTATTATTGCTGTGAGTCATTCTAATATAGGAGCATGAAAGATTTATCAATATCTGCGCAAAACAATTTTTCCTTGTTTTAATATCATCTTGGATTTGCTCGTCAACTCTAGCTTGTCGGACAAGACGAGGTTATTGCTCATTAAATATTTCCACATAAATGCACAGGAAGGTTGTGTCGCAAGATTTTTGGAAGCAATTCTTTGTAGTCGCGTAAAGGGCCCAGCATTTGCTGAACACCTGGCTGTTCTAGTGTCCAACTCCAAACCACAAGAGAAATATTTTCTTTGACCACGTCCGAGATGTGATTATTTAGTTCAAAATATTTCCTATCAATTTGATTTAAGACCAAACAAATGTCAAATTCTACGTTTTGCTGATCAGTAAAGATTTCACGCACAGTTTTACGAAGCCACAGCATTGGCATTTCCAGATTTTTTTACGATGCTATTCTTCTTCCGCTCTGTGCCAACTAGCAGTTTCGACGTAACCAACAGGACACGTGTATTCTCGAAAACAATATACCATTAACCCGCATGGGGAACAATTACGCGGGCTAATTGTAATGCCAGGGCGGTACAAAGTGAGGTCTACGTGACCTGTAATTTGGATAGAAAATCTTTGTTTTGGTTTCTTTTCCCGTTTTTTGTCATGAGCTCTTGGAAAAACTAAACACAAGAACGAAAACAAAAAGTATGTAAATTCAAAATTCTTCAATCTTCGTATAACCACAAAAAATCTTTAAACAACCTTATCACCGAGCTTAATATCAAAACAAAATTGAAAGGGTATACGTCTGTCGTTATCATACTGATGAATGAGTAAGTTTTAGCCTTTTAGAGCTTTCATGTGCTTTCTTTCACTCCTCTTCTGATGGTAATTTAAACCTGATTAAAAATTAGTTCAGTTCTCAAAAGTTTATCGATTGTTCAGTCAAAAACTCGATATTGCAAAAATAACAGAAAACAAAAGCTTTGAGTCTTGGGCTGTCTCCGTGTAAAGCGGACGTCAAATTGATGAAAAAGGCCGCTATAAAGGCATTCTCTTGTTTTTCTTCTCGTAGTAGTTATACTCGAGTCAGAGCTCTGCGGTCATTGCCACAATAAAATAGAAAGAAAGTCTTTGATTTTGTGAATGAAAATAATAGTTGTTAAGATTCTTAAAAGTTTAGATAAAGAAACATGTCTCTACACCTCTTACAAGTTGAACTTGTAACATGGCAATGCTTAACGATATTTCTTTCTGAGGAAGCCCGTGTGTATTTGTAACTTCTTCAGTCAGACACACTCTCGCATATTTGTTAGAATGTTTAATTTCCGAACTAATGAAGTGTATGACACTCATTGTTTGGCCACACTTGGTTAAACAAAGAACTTGTTTAACACTTCAGTTATCTTCTTTCATTCGCAGGTGTTTTAGTGCTTATCGAGCCGGTATCTCGAATGACACGTGACATTGGAAAGGACGGAAACCAGAATGGCAGGTGCCACTCATCTGCTCTTCCAGGAACCCCTTGCAATGCCGCAAGAGTAACTCTTAACACTTGCGTGAACGTGACAAGACAATTCAACTGAAGAAATTTTGTTTAAGCTTAAATAACTCGCTCAATAATTGGCTTTGTTTTCGTTCTTTTAAGACAGATAAAACACTTCGCAGAGGTCATCTTTATTTACTCTCAGTTATAAGACTAGATCAACCTTTTTGTTTCACAAAAGAACTGTAATTATTGTAACAAAGACGTATGGATCATTCTAAGAAGTATTCTGACAAACGTATAGAAAGTTTGTCCAGTTTTAATTCGCTTACCACGCGCGTTGGGTAGACGCTAACACAACAGCCGGCTGCTAAAAATGACAATATATAAATCGAGTAAACGCAGATGAGAGTATGTCGGTTAGCCGGGCATAAGCTTTGCAGCAGGAAAAAAACTCCCTAGCACTATCAATAGTAAACAACGTAACTCAATAGTTTTTCTCAGCTTTCTGACGAGTTTGTTAACAATTGAAAGAACGTATGGCTGGCTAAAAGTGCTTGAAAATAGTTTCTCGATAGTTTGAACATTTTATTGTTCATTTAGTTCAAATAACAGCTTACCCTCCTAGAGTCCGTGCGAGCAGAAGTTATGTATTGCCTGGTAATCAACTCACGTCAAATTAATGCAATAGTTATTACAATCAACTTAAAATGCTCTGCATAATTACAAGTTTCGTGTATTTGATTCGGAACACACTTATTTAGGAAATTGGGTCGACGCTGAATGTTCCGTTAAATATCTTGGGAATTTTAAGGCCCATTTACACTAGACGAAAAAAGTGGAACGGATCGGATAAAAAATGGAACTGATCTGCTAAATTTTCTAGTGTAAATTGAATTTTATCCGGTTCATTTCGTACCCAACCCGTTTCTGAAAAGGACCGCAACCGGATCGGATAATAATTGGTTCGTACCCACTTCTTGGTTTCCTTTCCCTCGTTTAAACGCAAGAAGCGTTTTTGGGTACCGGTCCAGTTGAGCTTTTCAGAGTCAGCTGTGGTTTTGTACAGAGGTGTTTGCCACGGACCCCTCTCGAAGAACCATGTAAACAGTTCCGTACCCGTTCCATATCATGTTTTTGACGGACCCAAGTCCTATTTGATCCGTACCAACAATGTTATTGTGTAAACGGTTATTTTTTTGTAGTGCCGGTACCTATTTTTATCCGATCCGTTCCACCTTTTTCATAGTGTAAATGGGCCTTTAGGCTCAAATATTCTTAATACATTTGGTGTACGCGTTTTTTTTGTTTTTTTTTGTGAGAACAACTTTTTTTTACAACGGGGCTTGCATAAATTTTCCTGTTCTTGTTAAAAAAGCGTATAATAGACAGGTAGATAGAAAATAAAGAGCGGTTCTTGTAAATTTTCCACGGATTTTTCTCTAGTTACAAACCGGTTATGTTGCATTATCGACTATTTGCTGATTCCATGATTTTGAGCCGTAATGTATCAAAATATAGTTCTCGGCCGTTCCTCAGCCTCGATTGTGCATGTTCTTAGCATGTTCTTCAATTTTAGTCCATTTTCTGCCTGATGCTCTTATAAAAATGTTCTGATAAGAAAAAGAGTGTGAACGCTTTTATGAAGTGTTTTCAGAAATCGGAATATTAATTAAAAGATCCTTTTAAAAAAACTCGTTCATCAATTTCGACAACATAAAATGTTTTTCTTCAACTTAGTTTAAAGAATTTCATAGAAGAAAGTGTAAGAATCTGTTTATGATTTCCAGACACAGGATTATTTTATTTTTTATAAAAGATGTCAAAATAAGACTGTCATTCAAAAGAATGGAGTATGGCATAGTAGGTTAGGTTATTTAACAGGATGTTTTGAATAGTTTGTACCGGAATATCCATAAAAACTGTTGCATTTGACCCTAAGGGTTAAAGATTTGCAGAGGATTGTACATGTTCATGTTTAGCAATTATACTGCAGTACCTTTAAATGCCATTCAAATTCCGCATGTACGTAACACAAAATATGATAATGAGCTACAATAACAACTACTACTACTACTACTACTACTATTAAGAATTAAAAACTCAAACACTACCTGACACGCCTCCACCTATTGATGAATGCGATTGGCTGCGCCATTTTGGATAATTGCATTCAGCACCTAACAGTTATTCTCATAAACAACAGTTGATAGTAAACGAATTCCGTTTGCTCGAAACTCGTAAGGATGATTTAAAGAAACTAGATTACTCAATCACTGATACAAAACTGAGACAGACCGTTAAAAAGTTAAAATACAAAAAAAGCCGCCTCTATAGATTTGGTTAAAAATGAAAGGATAAAGGCTAGATATGAAATCTTATCGAGCATTTTTACCTTAAATTGTTTAATTTAAATATCAAGGCAGGGATTTACCCAAGTGTATGGTGCTTCGGGCTTATTACTCCTATCTTTAAATCTAAAGACAAACAAGATCCAGGAAACTACAGAGGCTTTGTATCGAGTTGTCTTGGAAAATTCTTTTCCTCAATTTTGAATCAAAGACTGTTTAAATTGGCGGAAAGTAAAAATTTGATTCACCATTCACAGATAGGTTTTCTACAGGCAAACAGAACGTCCGATCACATTTTCACGTTACGCGCGCTGATTGAAAAATACTCGCACTGTCACAAACAAAAAGTATACGCATGTTTTGTTGATTT
>JAOBRD020683832.1:0-14745 GCA_027575215.2 Hydrozoanthus sils
TTATTTTATGTTCTGACTCTTCAAGGGCCACATAATTTTGTGCATTTGAAAAAGCAGGGCCAAAAGAAAATATGTCATGGGAAATAAAAATGCACCAGTCCACCCCCCCTCTAATAAATGACCGATCCCTTAACTACAAACGGTACAAGCAGTCGTCGTCAAGCTTGAACTCTCAGCTCATCAATGACCTCAAAACTTTGTCAGCCCTACACATAGGAAACATCGTCTTAGCAAAGAAATTCGAGCGATAACACAACAAATTCTTCATAACATTCACAAGTCAAATCCACGAAGGATCACATGACCCAAAATGGCGGGAAGTCACCTAAGGGTTTGGGCCGCGCTTCGGCCATACAGTAACTAAAGAAAATCTAGATTGTGCAGTGGGTAATCACAAGACTGACAGCCCCATGTACCACACGAGTACGGTAAAATTTGTTTTAACGTGTCCTTAAATAACTTTTATAATCAAAATTTTTATTTGGACAGCAGTGGAGAAACAATAGTGTCTAAACGATCTCATAACATTTAATTATTTATGCCCAGCTCTAAGCTAAGTTGGGGCGGAAAACTTATTTATGCCGATTGTCGAGTTATACATGACTAAGATAATCAAACTCAGAGAGAGATTAGGAAAATAAGTTTAAAGGTAAAAAATATATTCAACTTAAAAACTTATACGATTGACGTTACCTATCAGTTAGTTTTTGAAAAAAAACTATCGAATGTGTTGGCAGCTTCTTGTCCTGATGTAAGAATGCAGATTCAGTTTGTTTGAAAGTATTAATTTAAGAGCAATGTCGCAAAGAGACACAAAGACTAACTCCTATCTCGAGCCTGAGAGGCCCGTTAGACCAATCATCGAGCTATTCTCGGCTTCCGGATCCGTATAGTGTTAAGCAGATGAGAATCTTTGATTCCCCGGCTGCACAGGATACAAATCTAACGAACTGAGGTTAGCCCTCTGTAATAGATCGGGTAAAGTGTATTGCTCAAGGAAACAACACAGTGGTCTGTCCAGGGCTCAAACTCCCCACCCTAATGGAGTATAGGAGTCAAACAGGCAAGCATAGCGCCCAGTGCGCCAATGTTATTGGTACAATAAGCAGACAGAGTCCGAATTCTTAAATTGCACTGAGTTACGTCATAGAGTTGGTGCCCTTGAACAAAAGAATTTTGATGATTTCTTTTGTTTAGGGTACCAACATGGCCATTTTGTCTTTTGACTTTATAGCGCCTACAGGGAATTCGTGCAAATCGAGAGTATCTTGCAAAACGTTGCCATATCTGCTGGGTTTATGTTACCTCTTCAGAATCTTAATTGAAAGATTGATTTTGCTTGTTAATTTCGAGTAGCTCTTGTGTAGAGATCGATGTACAATTTTGTTCCATTGTCCTTGTAAGTCTAATAATCACCTTTAGCGTTGTCGTTATATAATGAAGACGAAAGCTTACAGTAGCCAATCACGGTACGTTTGATCGTGTATGAGACTTCTGTAATCACTTTATTTTACTTTACGTCGTTTGCGTGGCCGGCCTTTTTGAGTGAAACTGAATTGCCAAATTTGCTTTTTTTTCTGTCAAACTGCATCTATGAGACCTATGAGAGGATGTTTTTTACCCATTTATTCATCTGTATCCAGAGAAAACACGTCCATTTCTATAGCCATAGGATCTCAGTTTATCCATAGACGCAATATTAACACCTGACGTTGCAACGTCAAAATTGCCAAGTTGTTCAGAGAGGAATACAGGCGAGTAGACAAGAAAGACCATTTTCGCTGTACACAGGACACGAGTGCACAGATAGTCACCAGTCTGATGACCGACCGTACCTTTGGGTTGGACTCTATAGCATATCAAGACTAAAACACTAGTACTTGATTTTGTGTTAACCTTTGTATCTTTTTCTTTATAACATTTTTTTCTTATTTCAGGGCAAAATTACTTAGCACTGATTGGTCGCTAGCAGACTTCCGAAATTTCCGAAGATTTACCGAAAATTTCAAAAAGTCTCAAAAATGCCTTAGAAACATTTTCCGAAGATTTTCGAAAATTTCCAAACGTTTCCGAACACCTCCGAGATTTTCCGGATTTCTTAAAACTTCATAAAAATGCTTAAAAATGATTTCAAACCTCTTCCGAAGATTTCCGACTGTTTTCAGAGGTTGCAAAGAGGTTTTTTTGCAACTCTTTCTCGTGGGATCCCGCGGAGAATGAAGAATTTTGCCCTCGATGTCATAAACATGTAATTGCCTGGTTCCTCGTAAAATTTAGGATTAATATCACTTGTGCTTTTAATTTTTTCCAAATTGCAAACTCTGAAAAAAGTTGAAATTAATCCTTAGTTTTACTCGGCCCCATGCGATTACCTATACTAGTTTGTAGGTGGTTTCGTATGCATTTTTATTTGTGTTATTTTTCAAACACACAAAAAATAAAAATAGTATGTATGTGCCTCACCATTCCTTATGTATTGTGAAACCTTAAAACTAACTTTGGTTTCTTTAGATGTAGATCGATCTTTATTGAATGGAGAGAATAGAAAGAATAGTTATGTGTTTTTCCGATAACAAATAAATTTCTTGGTGGTTACTAGTTTTGGTACTAACAGTCTTGGTGGTGCTGATATTTTCAGTAAAGCGAATCCCTGGATTTAATGACTGCTCATTTCGTCTAAAAGTCGGAAACTTTTAGAGGATAAAATACCTATTGTGCGTGCTTTAAATTTGTATAGGTAATCGCATGGGGTAGAGTAAATTTAGGATTAATTTCACTTTATTAAATATTTTTTTTCCAAAATTGCCCGAGTCGCTTTTGAACAACCGGCCCCCAGATTGTTTCATGTGGCACCAATTTCCACACCTCGCTCCTGATGCAGTTTGGTTTTAATTAGGTAAAGTAATGCTAGGGCATTAATACTGAACGCTGAACCGTGTTAATGAGTTCTAATATAGACAATATAAATGCACACGTTTGCTGGTGGCCACGCTCCCTAACTCTCAGTTTGGGTCAGTTGATAACAACAAGCGTGAGTACTCGGGTTCGATCCCTGATCTCGAGTGTAATGCTTGGCCTTGCCGCCCCTCTAGTCTTTTGCCTTCTATACTGATCTGTAAAAACAAGAATGTGACAAGGTGTCGCAGTCCTTCCTAACCTGTTGGCAGAGGCGGGATTTATTTCCCGAATTTTTAATTGCAAGTAAATACATTCAAACAGAAACCAGCCCAAAAAACGAAAGAATGATAGAAAAAGAGTCAACAACCCAAAGATATCGAGGTATTTCATTACATTTCTTTCTTTTTGACAACGTTTAGAGGCAAACTGTAAAATCTCATACATTAGCTTTATAAATACAATAACGTCACATAACAAACATGGGCTACCTGTGCAACAAGCTGTCAAAGTCTAATACTTGTTTACAACTTACACAATTCTGTGAAATACTTCGATAAAAACAACAAACTAAGTATTTGATAATATCGCTCTTTTTTAAATAGGAAAGAATACTGCTCAAATGAACTTGCAGCCGCGCATGCAGCACGTTGGAATGGCGATTGCGATGCCTTTTAGTTTGATTTTACACGCCGATCAGTGCCGATATTTTTTATAGTTCAAAGTATAAGAGTAATGTTAATTTTTGGCCAACAACGATAAATCACCTACCTCGTTGTGAAATTCTTTAATTTTTAGCGATCAAAACTCCAAAAGTTCCAATGCGTCAGAAATTTGTGACGTATAAACTAATAAAGAAGTAAGTTTGCATGTGTGTTGATGTGACCGGTGGTAGGTTATCGGCTTTAAAGTGGAAAGGTCGTGAGTTCGGGCCCGATTGGGTACAAAAAAAGTTCTTTTCCCTGTAAACCTATAATTTAGTGCATACAGAATTCCACAATTAATTACAGGAGCTAAAAAAAAACCTTGTTAAAATAGCAATTCGGAAGATATGAAATAGATATATTTTTTTCTGAACTGGTTATTGCAACTCACTTTTTCTTTTTTTGTTCCCATGCAGCATAAATGGAAATTCCGCCTGTTTGAGATCACGACAAAGAGCAATCAACAATTGAAAAAAAGTAAAACTTAATTGGTTTAATAAACAGGTTATTCGCTACGATGGAATATAAACCTGTACGGGAGGACTCACAATACCCATCGAAACAAACCATGACATCCTATTTGCTGACGTCCATATTCATACGTCCTATTTGCTGACATCCCTAATCATTAGTACTAAATCCTATTTGTGACATCCTCGTTATTGCTCCTTTTGTGTTTTGGTAAACAGAAATTACGCCGATTTTAAAACAAAATTTGAACTGAGTAATCTTTACAAAAATGCGTCAAGTTTCACAGCTAATCAAAACTCTCACAAAATATTTCGCGCACAGTAAGAAAATGGCTGAGCTCTCTGGCTCGCGAGACTGGGCTTAAGGGACTTTGCCCGCACTGAAAACGTTTATAAAACAAAGCACTGCACGCAGCGACAAAATAAGCAATTTTGAAGAAAACATAAATGCTCTGTTCCTTTTCAAATTATACAGAGGAAATGTTAACAACTATTCTCTTGTAAAGAGCTGTTGAACTTCGTAGTCTAACAGATTGTCTTTGATTGTGCTATTGTTCTTGACAACATGAAGTATCTTATTTCTAGAAGGTACCACAATAACGCATATCGTTTTCATGACAATCGAAAGGAATTCCGTAGAATCGGTAGACATAGAACGAGCTACAGTTGCGGACCTCGATGTTTTTGGACCAGCAGCAGCATTGTACGTGCCAATGAAAACACACCTGATGGGTCACCTGACCATCAGGCACTGTCGGGTACTGGTACCCTCAGCGTTGCAGCGCTCCTCAGGTACACAGGAAGTTGGCAGTCTCGTACCAGAGCCTCCCGTGAGCCGGTACCAACCTTTTACCCAAAAGTCGCATTTAGACGAAGTCCTCCCAAAAATCATTTTACGATCGGGTTCAGATAGATTCTTGTAGTTTAGTCACTCTATAAAAATGGAATAGTAAAATTTTATTAAGCCATGAATGAACAGAGCTATTACTGAATCAACAGTATTCTTTATATCTTAAAAGAAGTATATATAGGCAATTAACAGGAATAAGGTCTAGTAATCCTAACAGGAATTGAATATTGCAAAAATTGAATCCAACTATTTCAAGCATGCCCCAAGCGCCTCTGTCAATTAACTAAATCAGTTAAAGGGTGAATCAAGAATTAACCATTAATTGGGAAGAAACTAGTTTTGAAAAAAAAACATCCACTGACTGGAAATTTGGCCAAACGCATAGTTTCCTACTCACACATATACAACTCAAAGAGCACGCTCTTTGGTTACAAAATCTTTACCCTGTGGAGTGCAAGATTTTCCTTCTCCGTAAAAACCAAAGGTGTTTGAGCACTGAGCGTTTTCATGACAAGTATGAACTCCATTGGCACACTCGTCGATATCTAATGTAATCAAAAGGGATGTTAAACAGAACTGTAACGACACTTGAATGGTCAAACATTTTTGATTATCCTTGTCAGTGCCTTGGTCCACAGACAGTTGTGCCGAATGTTTACTTGTTGTGTAACTGAGCGTGATCACTGACAAAAGCAAAATAATTATTCTGGAATTGAAACGTGCTGTATAAATTTATATGTTAACTGAGGCAAGTTTTTAACTCATAGTATTGTGATGGTATTCACTATAAATGAATAGGTTTGGTTTTGAATCATGAAAATAAACATAGTTACATAGGTTAGCCTTTTACATGCATTGCATGAGTAACAGACACACACACACGCAATATACAGGAAAAGCTATTATATAGCTAAAGGGTTTGCTTCAGCCTCTCATGTTCCATGCAAACGCCGACTCATGTTGTCTATGACATCGTGCCCCATAAGAGGGGCTCAGAAATCACTTATAGAAATCGAGATCGCCAGGGTAACCCTATATCGCAGCCGAGTATTGATTAAAAGACGTTTCAAAAATGAATAAAAGAACTGAAAGCGAAAACTTTGTTGACCATCCTTTTTGCAATTTCCTGAGCTCCAAGGTTACCAAGGTAAGCTGAATAATATAAAAGTTTTACTTACAGTGCTGAAAATGATTAACTTTAAAATATTTTATTTATTTAGAGTTTTTATGAAGGATAAGTAATTCAGACTTCCACTGTTTTTACTCTGTGCAGTGTTGAACGAACATATTAATATGTAGAATTTAGCAAATAATCTCCAAATGAAGTGCTCTAAATCGCACTTAGAGGATTCTAGAGAACATTTAGTATGAGGGTGCCTTTAATTAATAACAGTTCTTCAAGTAGTAAATTCAGCTTGTATGAAGTAAGACATCTCATCGTTTAACTTGCTCCTTCACTGTGGCTTATTTTCCAACTTATAAGTTTCCCTACTTCCGCTCTGATACAATGAAAATCACTCTAAGTTGCGATAAGGTATTAAAATTTTCTCAACTACCAATTGTTTAACCAGAAAACAGGTTTTCGTAGGATGAAGAGACTAAAAACATTTTCCTAGTTGTAACGTCATGAATAAAGTCCTCATTAGCCGCGGTACAACAAAGATCCAGACAATGATGTGTATATACCGTTTCACAACTGGATCAATTGTACATGTAGCCACCATATGGTTTATCTAGAACAACTTGCCAAAGTAGTAGCAATCATAAGAAACCATTGCATGAAGTACTCCTGTCTATATATGAAAAAACGACTTTACCATATAGAAATGATTGAAAAAATAGTGAACAAGACATCTACTGTTTTGGCAATTTGTTCCATTGTATCCTGATAAACACAGCTGCAGTTGTAAGACGTCAAACCATCAGTACACGTTCCCCCATTCTGACAAGGGTTGGACTTACAATAATCCACATCTACAAAAAAACAAGAATCACAAGCCGAAGTTTAGTTACATCTTTAGGAACTGAGTTAGCACTTTCAAGACAGCACCTCTAAAAAGTTAACACTAACTTCATTTGGTAGTGTGATCCACCTTTCGTTTTGCAAATTTTGTTAACCAAGCAACTCAGTCTGGGAAACAAACAACTTGCATTGTCCAGGTCTGAGAAAAACGTCTCACGATAAAGAAATATTGAACAAGCAACCTACCATTTTGGCAGTTTGTTCCATTGTAGCCAGGATGACAGCTGCAAGTGTAAGAGGTCAAATCATCAATACATGTTCCTCCTTTTTGACAGGGAGATGATTTACAATAATCAACATCTACAACAAAAATTTCAAGAAAAAATTTTCGATGAGTTGAATATTTAAGAGCTGGTTGATGCAAGAGAGACTGATAGACAGACGGAAAGAGACGTAAACAAGAAATAAATTACGGCTGGCAACAGGTTATTACTAGATACCTTTATAAAGAGTAATCTATGTTTAGTTATTTTAAAACTAGAACTAACGTTAAAGGGCAACTGAAGTAAAAAAAAATCGTGGCTAACTTAAAAACAAAAATTATATTAAGTTCCTTTTTCCTTTTTTGTGTCGGCTGGCATGAAATGCTGGGTAATAGTTGGGTTTTCCAAGAATTTTCTTGAAAGATATCGAAGGTGCCAAAAACCGTGTCAGCAGCTGTTTATAACGTTAGTGGTGGGGGGAATGTTTACAATATTCCAAGTTTACTGTATACAACTCCAAGAAGTTGCACAGGGGTTGTGTCTTGTTGTGCTGCAGTTGTAAGAACTCAAAGCATCAATACATGTTCCTCCATTCTGACAGGGGACGGATTGACAATCGTCTTCATCTATAAAACAGACAAACAATGTTAACGATAACATGGATCTTCAAACTCTCTTAAAACATGACCTTCAAAATTTAACCACTTTATGTAAGGGAGGAAAACGTTTAGGCTGCAGAAACAAAGCTTTTATCTATCTATCTGTCAACCATTTTGGCAGAGGCTACCACGCGAGGATAGGCCTTTTGAACCCTCAATACGCTGCTCTCAAAACGTGCAGCGAGACTGATTTGGACTTTTCTCAGGGAGCTTACAATTGTCTGTTCGAGACAGAATGATGCCTACTGCCTGTTGATTTTGTAGATTGGCGAAACTAGGATTATCCCCCACTTCCCAGTGGCAAGTATTCAATTGAAACTATATATTTTACATGATACACCGAGTTTTTAAATAGGCTCTTTGATTAAATTAAATATTTTTTGAAATTTCGAACTTCTGGAATCGTCGGAAATGCGATTATTTTCATCAGACCAAGCAAAATGTTGTTGATTTTTTCATCGTCAACTTCTGTTGGCTTCGGCAAAATCATTGGTCGGGCTAAAGCCCACCCAGCCCCGTATGACACTCTACACACGTTTACAAATTAAGGCATACAAAATAACAGCATCTTTTAAAGCCATACGTGAGGATAACCCTTTCTTATCAAGAAAAAGCTGCACTCACATTATGACTATTTCAAAATGTATACATTCAGGGTACGTTGAATTTTCAAAATATCATGGTAGCTAGCCAGACGTTACGAACGGCTTTATGAACAGAACCAGTTTCTTGTTCACGATACCTATTGAAAAAAAAATTATCGTGATCATTATTTTTACTTATTTTTTGGAATGAATAAAAACGTTATTGCCTTCTTTTAATAAGTGATTGTAAAAACTATATATAATGTCCAGCCATTCATACACAACGCCTCTGATCTACCTATTTTTAATTATTCCTAGGGAACATCAGGAAATCAAACTTCTCTAGTTCAACGGAACCAAAATATCAAAAAGGTACAACAAAGCTAAAAGTTGATTTCAAAACAAACGTTTTCGACGTATTTTGACCTTTTGGCGTTTTTATGTATCGTTTCAATGAAACCATTCGATCCGCCTATTATAATAAGAAGAATATCTTAATAATACGGCTTTTCGACTACAATAACCTTGGACAAGGACGACAGCATCACTGTTAAACTCATTGTCGCTAAGTCACTCTTTGTCACGTAGCTTGTTTCATGCTCCTCGATTCACGACGGAAAACAATGTGTTACCTTTGCCAATTCGTATATGTTACATTTTTAGTTTTTTCGTCGTTTTACCGTTGTCAGTCTCACTACTATCCGAACATTTGCCGCGTGACCTGATGGTAAGCATATGGCTCAAAACACTTTTTTAATTTTTTTTTTAGAATTAAAAGTTGCCTTTTAACATATTCAACACCATATCTAACTCCGGCAAGTTAATGGCAAAAGTATAAACCATATTTTAAGATTGACAAGTTATGAAAGCAGACTTTCATTTGGTCCTTTCTGCTACTGGTAGAACATGCACCCATGGTTTTATATTTTGGCTTAACACGGTTGCTAAAATTTCAGGGGAAAAAATATTCAGAATTCTGTGATAGAATGCAAGCTCCACTTCTGTCCCCATCAAAGTCTTATCTAACTTTCACCATATAAAATTGTATGATACTTTACTTTTAGTCACGTGTTGTACTAAATAGTTCTTGTATAGTATTGTTAAAGTTCAAAATTTAGATCATAGGTATCCCGGATAGTTATAAAAAGCGGACATTTATCGTCTTCATCGTATAATTTTCCTTCCCCCAATACTTTCTCCCCCTCCCCTCTCTCTTCCCCTACTCCCAAGCTTTTGCGCTCAACAACCCTTCTCATTGGTCATGGTAGACTTTAACGGTAGAGTACATGATATACTCTAGCTTAGTAAAACTTTAAGGAGAAATTAGTGTAGACTTGACTAAGGTGTACTTAAAATCGTTGTCAAGACATAGAACACGTTTCTTCATGTACAGCCGTAGACCAACAACAACAAGTTGGTTAAATCTTTGGTGTAACGGGTGATCACGTGTACGCCATCGCGAGGAACAAATGTACCTACTGACAGCAGTTCAAGCTCGGTGGTATCTGGTACGCGATCCATGCGGGCGTATGGAAAACAGACAAAGCTATTGCGGAGGAAAATGTCAGGAAAATAGCAGATGGTTACACAAACACGGCAGACCCAACAAGCGAGTACGAGTTGACAACTTCTGACGGCACTGTATGGAGAGGTATGGCATAACGATAGTATGTATTAGCGAGCTTTGGGCTTTTTCTCTTCTGTAGTCGGGGATTACTATTTGCATGAAAAATGAACCGACAGCCTGTAAATGAAATTCAGTATATGAATCTTTGGCTTTACAACATTGACAAGCACAAACAGACTTTTAGTTGGCCCAAATCAACGTGAGTAGTTAGTAGGTTGAACGCCCGACTAGAACTAACACCAAACATCGTTTCATTCGCGAGAACAGAGAAGCAAGACACCATCGTTTTGAGTTAGCTCATTTAGGCTCATTCTCGCACGTTAACTAAAACTAATCGAGTAAAGGTTACTTCCGCGCGGGCGGTTCTGAACAAGCATAAAAACAGCCCCGAGTGAAGGCTATTAAAAGCCTCTTGTTTTTACTTAGTTTTGTTGATTAAAAACATCCTCCATATTCACGATAGTAACGATAATAACAAAAAGTATAACTATTATTATTATTATTATTATTATTATTATTATTATTTTTACTTAGTTATATTTTAACCCTTGTAGTCTTTTAACTATACAGCATTTTAAGATAGTATCGATAAATTTACGGAAATGATATTACGTACATTTATAGCTTATAAAATAACATACAAAATATAAAAAAAAGAAAAGAGAAAAAAAACTAAGAAAAGTTTTAACTTATGTTCATGGCCGTTCATAGAAAATACAAATACTAATAATAAAATAAGGCTCCATGGAACAGTTAGTTAAGGTAGAAAGGGCATATGTTTGGAAGGCCACAGGACTGTAAGCAGTGACGGCTTTAATAGGTAGACTGTTCCATAAAGGTACTATAGTGTTTGTGGCGATGTGGCGGAACTTGTAGGGGTGGTTTAAGTGTGTGCAAAGATCTGCAGGCCGGACGGAATTAGGAATGGGGATGTGGATGAGATTATAGATTGACTTGTAGAGAGTAGTTGCCGCAGCTAGATGTCTTCTGCACTCAAGTGTTTCCCATCCTAGGATCTCTGTCATTGATGTTACGCTGCTGTATCTCGAATAGTCCCCAGTGACGAACCTCGGGGCACTGTGCTGTACTGCCTCAATAGATGCGATGTGTTGCTTCTCGTAGGGTGCCCAGGCAGGTGTGGCATACTCGACTCGTGGTCTCACTAAGGAAGTATATGCTTTTGCTTTGACCTTGGAGCTAAAGTGGGAAAGGTTTCGGCGCAGGGGCCCTAAGATTTTCGCTGCCGTTGCCTTTACCTCTCTTAGATGGCTGTCCAACTGCAGGTCGTCCTGTATAATAATGCGAAGTATTTGTGGCTGGAGATGTTCTTTAGCTTATATTTCTTGATGTAGTAACAGGCTTGTTGGTCTACGGTAGAACGCTTGATGGTCATGATGTTGCATTTGGTTAGGTTGAAGTCCATTCGCCAGGTGTTGCACCAAGTTGATATGATTGATGTCGATTTGGAAAGACAAAATTAGTATTATCGTTAGTATTATTATTATTAATATATTTGTGAAAATTACTATTATTAGTAGTAGTATCGTCGTTATCATTATCGTTATTGTCATTTGTAGTTATCAACTTTTGATGATTTTGCGGCCAATCAGCCGTTCCTTGATTTGTTTTTTATAGCAGTATACCTGATGTGTTTCATTTTCCCTTTCTACGGAGGGAGTTAAAAGTAGAATTAAGAGTCGTCAAATGTTCAACCCATTTTGCAATGGAGCCATACAACAAGAAAGGTCAAGAAAGATGTAGACTGGTGACAAACTTCAAGCCAATTAGACTTTATTGGTTTTTATAGCATGGCAATAAAACCTAGTGACACTAACTAATATAACAAAAGACCGATCTATATAGGAATATAAAACCCAGAAATGCAGACACCAGAGTGGAGTAGCAAGGCAGTGAATGCCATTGTGACAATTTTGATATGTGCATGTATGAGTGGAAGAGGTTCTTATGTCTCGCCAAAACCTATGTTCAATACACCAAAAGAACTTTTAGCGTCCATTCAGGTTGTTGTCGGTTTTGCAGTAAGATCGTTGAGTTTGTAATGAGTTAGTTATACACACGAAAGATCTAGAAAGTTGCAGACTGGTGACAACGTTCAAGAGATTTAGACTTTATTAGTTTTATTTACATGTAAATAAAACATACTGACACTAACTACTTGAAATATATGACAAAAGACGGATCATAAAACCCTCGTCAGTTGGAATTTCCTCGTTTCTGTAAGTTAGAGCTCCTATCCGTGGCTAAAGCTTGAAATTTTCTTCTTTCGTACGTAAGCGGTCAAGGGTACAAGGCCTCCTTATTCAAGAACATAAATTCAAACGAACGTGCAATAAAATGTATTTTGGTGATGTATTCACTATTAATATACACAAAAGAAAAATATACTAAATATTGTTCGCCAGGAAACTACAAAAAAGCTCAAGGTTTCCACTTGATGATCATCTCATCTAAGAATATAACAGAAATTTGTACGAATAAGGTCGTTTAGAAAACATAATTATAAAATCAACACGATCTTTTTTTTAAATAAAAAACCAACAAACCCTTTTACGTTTTCAAAAAAACCCACAAAGAACCTTTTTAACAAACACTTAAGTTGTCGATATTAATTTATACATAAAAAATAGTGCTTACAGAAACGGCATAGAAATTGTGTCTCAAGTAAGTATTAGCATCAACAAAGCCTAGACTACTTTACTGTTTCCTACAAATGCTTAGCACAAACATCAGGAGAAATTGATCAGTCGTTGTCATTCAGGAACAAACAGGTTTTCGCTTGTTTGTTTTTTGCTCCGTAATCCACAGACTCCAAGTTGTTGAACAGTTTTCTGAGTTTTATGCAGTGCTACAATAATGGAGATGACAGTCTAGAGAAGGTGTTCCATTGAGCTGGTACACATAGAAAGCGCCACAGTTGTGGATTTTGATGTTCTAGGACAAGTAGCAGCAGCTACGGGACCAGTGAAAACAAACCTGACGGGTCACCTGACCATCGGATACTGTCGGGTGCCCACCATTCAACCAGCCGGTTGCAAGGGTGCTACAGCGATACTTGGGTACACAGGATGTGGACATGCTGGAGCCAGCAGCTCCCGTAAAGCGATACCAACCGCTCAGGTGACTGTCACAGTAGTATGCTGAGGACGCTCTGTAACTGGAGCTACGATTGTAACCAGATAGAGTGTTGCATTCTACAAAAAATTGAAAATAATGTAACTTTCATAAGACCAAGAAACTAAAGAGCCTATTAAAAATGATGTTAATGTAGCTTTAAGAATCATTCCCTAAAAGTATTACTTCTCCTTTTACTTTGTTTTGTTGTTTCAAATTATTATTATGTTTTTTATAATCTAAAGCCTAAGCATTGCTTTGCACAGAATTGGTTTTGACATACCATCATATTAGATATTCTTAATTATGTATATATAATCATGCTACTGGTTATCTCTGGACACCGAGTGGCATATAACATAATATATTGAACATGCCATTCTTACGTGGACTATATGTTTATTTTTCATTTGACCTTAGCCGTATATATACATGCAAGCTTTCCGAAATAACTACCATTTTGTTGCAAAACATTTCATGTTCACTACAGTTCACGCTGTTACTCACTAGAGAAATTTGTAAGTAAAAGAAGGCTGGTTGCTGCTTGCTTGTTTTTTTGAGGTGTTCTTCTATATCTTTAACACTATATTCCACTCCAACAAATACACTTACTATGTATATAAACAAAACAAAACAAGTTTTTTTTTCTCTAACAAAGTTTGATGATGCATCCAACGTCCATATTGGCTAATGATATTTCATTTGTGCTTGATGTTTCCTTGTCTTCGAGTATTTCAATATCTTTTATAGACTGTTCCTGAGTGTCACGTTTTAATATGATGTCTGTAATTTTCATCAGGTTTTCCCGTATATTTTCTCCACTATATTCCACTTCAACAAATATGATAACTATGTGTATAAACAAAACAAAAGTTTTTTTCTCTAACAAAGTTTGATGATGTATCTAACGTCCATATTGGCTAATGACATTTCATTTGTGCTTGACGTTTCCTTGCCTTGGAGTAATTCAATATCTATTTATAGACTGTCCCTGAGTGTCACACTTTAATGTGATGTCTCTTATTTCCATCAGGTGTTCCCGTATGTCTTCTACACTATATTCCACTTCAATGAATATGCTAACTATAATATACTGTATTATTATATACTGTATATAAACAAAACAGACGTTTTTTTCCCTAATAAAGTTTGATCATTCATCTAACGTCAATATTGACTAATGACAGTTCATTTGTGCTTGACGTTTCCTTGCCTTGGAGTAATTCAATATCTTTTATAGACTGTCCCTGAGTGTCACACTTTAATGTGATGTCTCTTATTTCCATCAGGTGTTCCTGTATGTCTTCTACACTATATTCCACTCCAATAACTATCTAACAATAATATACTGTATTATTATATACTGTATATAAACAAAACAAGTTTTTTTTTATCCAACAAAGTTTAATGATGCATCTAACGTCCATACTGTCTAATGACAGTTCATTTGTGCTTGACGTTAGTAGTGATACCCCCCACCTCCCATTAGCAATTGAGGAATGCAAAACATCCATTAATTAGCACGTTTTTGTTGTGACGTCATTAACGGTTTTTATACTTAGCATCGTTTTATTGTGAGATCGTAGTTGACCGTTAAC
>JAOBRD020683942.1:0-14743 GCA_027575215.2 Hydrozoanthus sils
GCTCCTTTAGCCAGAGTAGTAGAGTATATATATATACCAATCACAAGCATCCATCCGTCTCTCAATAAATTTTAGGTAAACAAAACATAATGAGGACTCGTCTTTTCCTTTCACCTATATTTCAACCATGTTTAATACCTGTTAACACCCTGATGAAGACCATTAAGCATGGTCGAAATATAGGTAAAAGGAAAAGACGAGTCCTCATTGTGTTTAAAATTTTGGGTATCAAAAGTATACCCTGTAAACTGTTGATCAGGGCCCAGTTGTTCAAAAGACGATTAGCCCAAATCCAGGGTTAATTACCTGATGACAACCAATAGATTTGTTAAGAATTAAGCCTGGTTTAAAGTTAATCGGCTTTCGAACAACTGGCCCCAGAAGTTTAGAAAAGATACCAGGAAGGGCAGTTTACCCTTATATACAAAGTACCCTCTCTATTACCCTATCCTATTATTTTAGTTTTGATTTTTCCATTATTTCCTTTTTTTAGTTTGAAATTTTTAAGCCACAAGTGTTACAGATGAAGTTTTAAAGGTTAAAAATGACTTCAGAACCTCCTGGGACAGCATGCCCTTTCTAGAAACTCGTAGAAGGGATCTCAAAGAAAAAATACAACAGTAATTAAAACTACTTAGGCTAAAAAAATTGAAAAAGTTTGTTTATTGTTAAAACTTGGAGTTACATGTTTTTAGAAACTGACAAAATCGCTCTGATAACTAATCTGAAAACTAAATAGTTTAATTTTGAAATCTTAATATGTAAGATATCTTTATTGGTATTGAAAATTATTAACATTTTATTATCTGTTGAGATGGTTTTGAGCTATTGATCATACAGATTTTTATTCTGATGGTTGTGCAGTTCAAAGCTTGATTGTTACACATTGTATTATGTTATAAAGCTGGCAGTATTTATTACAAATTAATTTTATAACCCCTGGTAGGTTACTTCTTCTTAAATGTTTAATATTCCTAAGTTGCGAGCAAGATTGTGTTCTTAACTCAAACTAAAGAACATTTCATTTCTCATACACATTTTCTGCTACAAGGTTATCAAGGAAGTAACCAGATCCGACTGGATGATCAGAAAAGATAAGGGCCAAAATGGCTTCATCTCACACAGAATTCATGTAATGGTTACAAAACATGTGAAAAATGAAGCCAAAAAACACTTCAACTGTTCGTCTCTTGAGGGAGGGGAACTGGAAAATCAAGGAGGAAAAGGAACCGAACTTGCCCACTGGGAAAAGAGAATATTTGAAAATGAGGGAATGACAGGTGCAACAACACAGAACTCTGTCTTTTCCAGAATGACTTTAGCCTTAATGGAAGACACTGGGTGGTATAAAGTTGATTACTCCATGGCAGAGCCACTTCGCTGGGGAAAAAATTTGGGATGTCGCTTTGCAAAAAATAGCTGTAAAACTTGGATGTCGTTTCAAAGAAATGCAAAAGAAACATTATTGCCCTTCTGTGACCATCTGGAGTCACCGTCTAAGGGAAGGCAGACAAGATGTACTGCAGACCATAGATCGGTTGCTATTTGTAACCTAGAGGAGTATACTGGAGCTCTACCTCTAGAGTACCAATACTTTGATTTCCTGCCAGGGGCTGCAAACCCACAAAATTATGGTGGCTCTGTCATGTTAGCTGATTACTGCCCCTATTATCAGGCTCTAACATGGACAAAAGCAGGTAAACAAGTGCGAGGGTCGACCTGTAGGTTCAGTGAAAACGCTCTGGATCAAGACAAGAACTATGGGTTAGAGCACTATGGCTCCAGATCAACTTGTGTTGAACAAGGTCAGAATTGGAGTAAAACCAGATGTGGAGTGAAGTGGACTGGAAGAGACTGGGGTAGTGGGTGTTACAGCCACTTGTGTAGTAATGATGGTCTTTGGATTGTTATTGATGGGTACAAATACAGGTGTTTCTACAAAGGACAAATATTACATATAAAGATTCAAAGAGATGATGGCTGGCTTTATGATGGTAGCATAGTGTGTCCTGCATGCAAAAATGTGTGTTTTGGAAGTGGAAATGTTTGCCCTGCTGAGGTGAAGTCTCCATCCCCAAATTCACAGCCCTCTCCAAGTATTTCTAAATTAACCTGTGCATCAGATAGGATTAGCAGCAAAACATTAGTTTTGTGCATTAATCTCATGCTTGGATTTGCCTTAAGGTTGCAGTAGTTGCTGTACAACTGTCTTGGTCTCAAATGAACTATTGTTCAGTCTGTATTCATACCAGCTGTATTCATAGCAGCTCAAATTTAATAATCTTGTGCATATAACTAATGCCAAGCAATATATTTTGATTTTCTGCAGTTTGATTTTCCAGGCTTCACACTGCCAAATGTTTTGAAATAAGATGTGTTTTGCTGCAGTGCCAGTCTCCATTCTTGATAAATAGAATTATAGCATTGAAAGAGAGGCACTGCAACTGAAACATGTCACATTTCAAAATGGTAGAACTGTCACTGGAAACTCAAACTATGATTATGATCAAACTAAATTGCTTGACGTTAGATTTATGTACCGACTTATCAAATTTGGGTTGCTGATAGGCACAGAGACTTAACAAGAGTTTTAATTGAAACTAAGAATGTTGAAAAGCTGCAGATTCTTTTAAACAATACTAATGAAAGTTATTACTATTGGTGACAACAATTATTATAGCAAAATAAAAGTTATACCATCCCTGTAATAATTATTACAAAAAAAACATAAGGCTTAAAATATTTTTCTGCCTCCAATATGAGCAAGAAAATCGAAGCAGCTACAAACTAGGTTTTTTCCTATCAAGACATTTTATTTTCAAAAAATTAGTTACAACATAACTTATGTAGGTAAAATTAGAGAATGAAGTTTATTAGCTTTACTAAAAGTTTTTGTGCAATTAATTTATTTTCAAAATATTGTTTCAGCTTCTCTAGTTATAATAACATTTTATTATAAAACAATTTTAAAACTATAATAAAATCAAGAACATTTTTTGAAGTTTAAAATAATATCAGTAGTTAGTAAACAATTATTGATTCAAACACAGATATCAGTATAGTTTTTTGATTGCAATAGTTTTACAATTTTTACAGTTACAAATCCATTAATAACCTTTGCTTATGGATTTATTTACTAAAACATTCATATATATATAAGACAATCATGAAGTTACCCGCGGCAAGTTTTCATAGTTTGTTCACGGTCATACAAAGTTTGTTTCTTGATCTACTTTAAAAATGAAAAGAAACCAGGTTATAGCACAGACTGAATTCAATAAATATTTAGTGGTGATTTTCTGAACAACCTTGAAAACATAAGATCTTACTGTATGAATGTTTATCTATACTGGATAACAAATGAAGAGCCTAGTGCAAAAACAATGTAAGTGACTTTGTATGAAATGCTAAATATTCCCATAAGTTAGGGAGAGATAAAAGGAATAATGTAGGGAGAACTGAGTCACTTACAACGTTTTTGCACTAGACTCTTCAATTTTAAATTAAACGCAATTTTAATGCTTTTAAGATCCAGTATAAAAAGCTTAGTAACTTAATTTCCCTAGATCTAACTGGAACCTTGATTACAATGGTTGCAGTTGTGGTTTTAAAACCTGTTACTTTAATAATTTTTTGTGCTGCACTTCAAAAACTGACTTGTGTTTCATTGATAACATATTATAACCTGTCTTCATTTCACAATAATTTACTTGGATTTGAGCTTAAACTAAAAATTTTCTAATAAAGTTTGTCCTGGAGAGAATGCTCCTTCACCAGCCTGTAGTGATAACCATGTACTGTCTCCACATGAAAGGACAACTTGAAATCAGTTCCTCAACACTCGATTATATTTTAAAAAGACGTCACGTTTTTTACAAACTTACTTGTAATGAGTTTCTGCACAGTTATGAGGAATACTGAATAGGTGGTTCTTCAATTAGGAAGCATTAAGCTTTTGTCTTTATGTTAGCCAATCACACACTGAAGCTCAGTTTTTGCACAAATTGTTCCAGTCTTTTGGTGGAAATCAGCTTGGGTTTGCTTGGATTAATAATTGATGAGTTGACAGTGTCTTTCTAAGCTCAACCGAAGACTAAAATACTGTGTTCTTCTAAGCTGTGATATATGATTTAGCATTTTTCCCAAGTTGTAGGAGCAGTCAGAAGAAGAAAATGGGTGATGAATGTTGCCAAAATCTTTAAAGTAATGTTCAAATTGAGATCTTTAAAACCCTGATCAACAGTCCAAGTGCTGTTTCTTCTCAGCAGATGGTGTGAATTTAAAGTAAGTTTCCTCTCCATTTTATGGATGAGAGTCTGTAACACAATAGGTTCAAAACTTCTCAAGGTGTCATGGCAATATTGTTCCTATCAAGCTGCTCAACATATCTGCAAAGAGAAGCAACCATTAATTAATACTCATGAGTTGTGCATTATTGCCAACCCAAAAACATTTTTAAAAATTATATTAATAAGCTTTTGTGAAGTAGCATTGGGAAGTATTATAAATATTTACCCCTGAAAGTGAACGGGATCATTCATCATGGAAGATAAATAGTAAAATGTGCTTATTCGATTGTCTCGTATTTACAATCATAACTAAGTGAATGACATCTCAGCTACTTCTGCTAGTCCTCATCAGGCAATGGTGTAGATTGGATGACAGCTTGCTTTTATAATCGTCAGCAGATCTTGTGGGCAGTCTTTATAATTAACAACAAATATACATTTTTATAGCACTTATACATTAAGGAGGGGTGTGAGGTCTGGGCCACATGTCCCACTCACAAAAAGGGAAGTGACGCATTGCCTGCCTCTCCTTCTCAGATGTAGTGATTGCCGTGGTCCACTGTCTGGCTTGCCAGGCAGTAGGTAACTTGCATACAGCCTCTCCTACATTACTGTGTCCATAGCAGCACGCACAGTACCCCTCGTTTCCACAGAGTCTGCTATGGGGGCGACCAAGTTCCTGGTGGTATATCTGGGTGGGCAGGCTGGGATCGTAGCCTTGGCAGGCATCCAGTCTAAGAGAAGGTCAACTCTGACTTTAAACCCGGGTAGATGGAGCTCGTAGCCTTGTCAGGCAGTCCATCTAGGAGAAGGACAACTCTGATCTAAAACCTACAGCTTTGTGGTCGCCACAGCTGTCTTAGCCTGCTGAACCACTGTGGAGGATACATAGCCTAAAGAGTGAGGTTGGGTTGCGATCACAGATCTTTGCTTTGAAACCACTAAGCACAGGGGAAGGAAAGTCCTACAGCTGTGGAGAAGAGGTGAAATGACAGGTGCAAGATGGCACTGGGAGTCATAGCCTCAACTCTGCATGTAGGCAGCTCAGAAGTATGGGTCGTGGTTTAAACAATGCTTGTCTCAACTCTACCTGGTTGGCTAGCTGTAGTCAACAGGCATCTCTCTCTTGAAAGCAGTAAGAAAGACATCAGAAAGAAGAAATCAGCAAAGCTAAAGGTAGTGTGCTGGAACGTACGCACAATGCAAGACTCTGAAGTTAACAACTGACCCCACAGATGCACTGCCCTTGGTGACACTCTTCTTGCAAAACTGACTGACTTGTTGCAAGAATGCTGGGAAATTGGAACTGTCCCACAAGATCTTCATGATGCTGTCATAGTTTCTTCATACAAGAACAAAGGAGTGAAATCAGAATGTTCCAACTACAGAAGTGTCACACTATTATCCACTGCAAGGAAGATCTTGGCAAGGGTACAGCTGGACAGACTTTTCCCTTGATTTGCCAAAAAACCTGTCAGAAAGTCAGTGTGGGTTCAGAGCCAATCGAGGAACTACAGACATGATCTTTGTCCTGCGTCAAATCCAGGAATAGTGCAGGGAGCAAAACATGGGACTCTATGCAGCATTCATAGACCTTACTAAGGCCTTTGATATTGTCACCCGTGACAGGCTCTGGCAGAGCCTTGCAAGATTGGGCTGCCCTCTAAAGTTCCTGACGATTCTCCAACAGTTCCAAAAAGGTCAGATGGGGCAGGTGGCACAACGGTGACCTTTCTACCCCCTTCCCTATTGTCAACGGCATCAAACAAGGATGTGTCCTCCCACCAACGCTCTTCACAGACTTCTTCAGTATGATGCTCAGACAAGTGACAGAAGAGCTTAAAGAAGGAATTTACATACAAGCGTCTTTAATCTTCGCAGACTCACAGCTCACACTAAAACTCTTGAGGAGGTGATCCTAGAGCTCCTCTTTGCAGACGAATGTGCCCCTCTTGCACACACTGAAATGGCCCTGCAAATTGTTGTCAACAGCTTTGCAGATACAGTGAATGCCTTCGGCCTGTCGATCAGCCTCGACAAAATCAAGTGATGTACCAGAAGCTTCCGCCTGGGATCTACAACCCTCCAAGCATCAGCATTGATGGATACTTGCTGAACACCACTGAGCACTTCACATACCTCAGCATCATTACCTCCAATGATGCCACTCTCACAAAGGATGTGGACAACCGCTTAGCAAAAGCTAGCAGTTCCATTGGCCGTTTACAAAGACGTGTATGGCAGAATCATTCACTGCATCTTGCGACAAAGATCCTGGTCTACAAAGCAGCAGTAGTCACCACTCTCCTTAACGGATTAGAGGCCTCGGTTCTGTACCGCAAAACAGGTGCAGCTTCAGGAGCGCTTTCACCAAAGATGGGTATTAGAGGGCAAGACTATGTGACCAACAATGAAGTCTTGAAGCGAGCTGGCATTACCAGCATTGAGTGGCAGATTAATGAAAAGTGCTTCAAAGAAATTACGGAAATTTTTCCTACTGTTAACATTGACATGTTTGCTAGTCGTGCACCCGAGCAGACAGCTACGCTGGATGGGCCACTTGTCTCGCATGGAGGACATAAGAATGCCCAAAGCTGTGTTCTACGGAGAATTGTACCAGGGCAAACGTGACAGGGGTGCCCATAGAAAGCGCTACAAGGATCAGCTGAGACAACAGCTTCATGCTGCTGAAATCCCAGAAAAAGACTGGGAAAAAAGAGCCAGTGACAGGGTCAGCTGGAGGGCACAGATAAAGCAAGGCTCCACAGCATTTGAGGCAACAAGGAGAGAGACCACAGAGAGGAGACATAGAATGAGGAAGGCTTCTGCCGTTCAGAGCCCACCCCCTCTCCCCCTGCAAAAGGATTCTTATGTCCAGGGTGTAAACAAATTTGTAGACCTTGGATAGCTTGTAAAAGTATCATCACTAATTATAAAAAATAGATACAAATACTAACTACAAACTACTACAAATTACCAAAAGACCTAAATACTAACTAGAAATAATTAAGAAGATAAATTTAAAAATATAAAATATTCCACTGTAACTATCAATTATTACGATTCTGGTACAGAATAAAAGCTAGTTTGAAGAGACAATTTTAAAGTGAGACTTAAAGATTGACAAACTATGTACAGATCTCATCTAATGTTTTCAGGTAGAGCATTCTTCTTTCTTGTGATTGGTTAAAAAAGAAGAGTAGTACTCGCATGATCCCCCTATCAGTATGAGTGAAAGCAGGCTGTCATCCAGTCTACACCATTGCCTGATAACAAATAGCAGAAGCAGTTGAAACTTCATGTTCGTTTAGTTACCATAAATGCTCCAATTAGCCCCTCCTCTCTAATAAGCCCCCTCCCTCCCCTCCCTCCCTCCCTCCCATTATAAAGATGATGGACCTAAAACATAAGGCGTCCTGTATCAAAAATACATTTTGTCAATATGGTGTATCTGTTTCAGTTTTTGTGCTATAGTGCTGATTTTAAGGTCGGGGGAACACACTTACTTGTTGTTATCAAATATAGTTGGTAGCCAGATCTCATGTTATGTTTCAGTCTTTGGCTATTGACAATTTTTAAATAATATAACAAAGTCCCCCCATCTGGAAGGTCTAAATACAAATATAAATAAGCCCCCCCCCCCCTGGGACTTATTAGAATATTTACAGTATGATTGTAATTGTTAGGCACAATTAGTATAATTCCATTATTTACTCCTTTACTACCCCATTGTAGCTAAACAATTTTTGACTCTCCCTTCTGTTGCTTTGGAGACATTCTCCTTAACCCAGTCACTTTACGATATCTGGTAGAATTACCTAGGATTGTGCATCTCCACTCGTCCTCGCAGTATTGAAAGTCCTATGAACTGCCCCAGCTTAGCAAGACACTCAGTGGCTGCGCTTGATGTCAATGCATTGTCACTTGACTAGGGAGTGATAAACAAATTAAGTGTAAATGTCTAGTTCCTACTTGTGAAACGCCTCCTTCCTTAACTCTTTGGTTAAGAATATCTTACATGATATATGCCTGCCTTACTTCCGCCAGCAGTGAAAAGGCCAAAAGACTTGTAATCTAAGAGTCATGAGTTTGAGCTCTGGTCAGACCACTAAGTTGTGTCCTTGAGCTACAAACTTTACCCGAATTAGTTTAAGTCAACTTGGTTAAATCAATGAGTACCAGCTTCTGCTGGGGGCTAACCTATGAAGGATTAGTAACCTATCCAGGAGGAATCAGACTCTCATCTGCCTAACACTATGGAAACTGGAGATAAGCACCAGTCTAATGAGCCATGTAAGCTTAAAATATGATATATTTAAGTGAGTTAACTTTTATTATTCTAACCACTGTGGAAATTTCTGCTGCCATTAAAAAAGTTGCTTACCGAATCTTAATTGAGGATACTACCTTAGTGTGTTCTGTCTTTTCTTAAACACATTACTAGGTGAAAAGAGTGGCTCAGTTACTTTTCATCTTGGCTTCAATGTTTGAAGGGGTTATATTTTTAAGAAACTTTGTGTACAAACGACCACCGGACCAAGAAACAAGAAAACATCTTACAAGTTCATGGGTAAAAGAATCTACTTTCGTAAAAATACTTTAAAAAGAGAACACATGCACGTGTGAAGATGACTTCGACGGTCTTACAAGAGTGCTCCATGGTTAGTGCCAGAGTTAGGTAAGAAAATTTTTTAAATGATGCATTTACATTTACCAGACTATAAAATATTGAATCGTAGAATAACTCGAGAATTCCTTTTAAGTGTCGCTTTCCAATTCCTCTACCAATGACAGGAAGCTGTAGGAAAAATAGAGTTAGAATGAATGTTAAAGTTACCTTGGAACGTTTCAAATAAATAAAAAGGCAAGTTAACTTGAAATGAATGTAAAAAGCTTCTGATCGTTTTTGAATAAAAACCATGATCAGCTGGGATAAAAATTTCACCTAGCACTTGTTTTTAAAACATCTAACTAAAAGTAACTCCCATACAGAACAGAAAAAATAGTGTGGCTTAGCTTACAAGTGCACAATCAATAGTTCTTTTACCGTTCAAAAGTACTAGGCAGAAACCTTGTAAACATTTGGAAGCCATGTGAGTCTGTAGCTCAGTGGGTAGAGCATCTGACCGGTAATCAGAGGGTTGCAGGCTCGATTCCCACCAGTGACTCAGAATTTTTTCTGATCACTTAAACTTGAGAAGCGGTTTCCTTCATTCTATACAACACCAAGTTGCAAACTTCTACGTTTAATCATTTGATATTATCATATAGCATTGGCTATTGGGCATATTGAATTAGCAGATGTGCAAGACGCGTGCCCAGCGGGGAATAGACAAGAACTTATCCTGCGACTCGGCTCCCTGTGTGGGTCTCTGTAGCTCAGTGGGTAGAGCATCTTACCGGTAATCAGAAGGTTGCAGGTTCGATTCCCGTCAGTGACTCGGAATCTTTTCTGATCACTCAAACTTGAGAAGCAGTTTTCTTCATTCTATACAACATCAAGTTACAAACTTCTACGTTTAAACATTTGGAAGCTCTTACACCCATTTAACTCTCCAAAGTTCTTATAACTATATATTTGGAAAACACAACCGTTAACATTTTATGTTAACCTTAGAACAATTCAACAAAATCTTAAAGACTGGAAAAACAATTACCTGGTGATAGAACATATAAAGTTAACTATCTGTACTTGAAACTACAGGAAATCGTGATGGAAGCTAAGGCTAAATGGTGAAAGTTATTTTCTCCTAGAGGTTATGGGGCATTTTTAAAAATGCAATGGCACTTTTTTTAGCAGGTTATTAGTTTAGCTAACTCTAAAAACTATTCTTCCTAATTGTTTTCCATGTTAATAGATCCAGAAAACAAGATGGAAGACAAGGTGCTTTTTGTTCCGTTCAGTAAACAGGTAAACACTAACACTTACCTCGAAAAATAAAAGCTGACCCATTTATGGTAAAAAAAAATAGAATGATTCAAATTCATTTAACCTATTATTTTGAGCTAATACAAGACAGAATGAATATCCAGTCTCCAGCCAATTGACCCATTAGGCTGGCGCTTATCTCTGATTTCCATAGTGTTAAGGGGATGAAAGTCTTTGACTCCCTCTGGACAGGACACATCCATTGCAGGTTAGCTTCCAGCAGAACTGGTACACTGAGTTGACTGGAACAATTCAGGTAAAATGTTTTACTCAGGACATAATGCAGTGTTTTGACTGAGCTCAAACTTACAACTAAAGGACTACAAGTTGAACAAGTCATGCTAACTGCTCAACCACTGCACTACCAACAAAAGTAAATATTGAACCACTCAATTTGCCTATCTATTAGATATATCAACAAATATAGTGAAGTCACTGACCTGTTTACAAACAGTTTCAAGTAGATGCAGATGTTGTGTATAGTGTCTATATTCTGCAGCTTTGGCAATATCTGGAATGACTTTTAACACATCATTAAGCACCTTTGCATTGCTTGACAGCTCTGCTACTAAATCCACACAACTGAAACAAAAACAACGATTTCTCCTTATACAGAGACAGTGCTAAATTAATAATAAAAAGAAATATAATCATAGAAGATCGATGATGTGTAGTTAGAAAAGTTATTCACCAAAATAACTTCCTAAAGCAGTGGTTGTTTATAAATTATTCAGGTGGTTACTTAAATTGTGAATACCTTACACAAACAGACTGTATGCAGCTCACAAGTTTTCTTTTTACATAAAGATTCGAGAGTTAAAGAAAACAGATTCTTTAATCATTAATTTTTTTTACGGTCGCTAAACTGAACTTTTAACAGGCCTTTTTCATAAATGGCAGTGGCTTTAATATTTTCTTGTGTGCATTCAAACTAACCTGTCTAGCCTCGCTCTAGAAAACTTATTCTTTTGAAAGTATAACTCAAGGAGGAGGGTAGCCTGCAGGTTGATTTGAAAGTTACGCATAAAAGAATAATTTTTTTTTATCAAAATCACTGCCATTTATAAAAATGGCCTATGGCCATAAACTAATTTTTCCTTCACTATTTCTTACCCATCTGCATGTTCCCAAGGTTCTGGGTCTCGTTTGAACTTATGGTCCATGCATCCCCCACCACGCCCCATCTTGGGTGCCAATGAGCCACATGAATACATCTATCAAACAACAACAAAAGTTACTGTTATAATTCTCTTTTGTTTGTATTGTTCTGTTCGTTTTTTAGACAAAAACTTAAATTTTGAAAGACTGTCTTGACTAAATAGTTTGCCAAGTTCTAGGTTTCATGAGAGTCCAACTGCTAAAAAATGACAAATATGTATAAGGTATATATCAATGCTCAAAGGCACTTTACAATGATCAGTTTACCCCCATCAGGCTGGAAGCATATATAGGTGCATTTGGCAGCCGCTTCAAAGCGGTCCATGTATGCTGGTATTCATTTTACTGACCCTGGAAGGATGGAAAACTGAGTGGCCTTAGCAGGAAAGAAGGTTACCCAAATATTCAACCCTCGGCAAGGCTGGGGACCGAATCAGGGGCTTAGGATTGCGAGGCAGAGATCTTACCACTGCACCAACCACTCTGCTATAAATGACCATACTGTATCTACCAACAATAATTTAAGAGCTATGGTATTTCCAAAAAAGAGTCAAGAAATGAGATTGGTTTAACACAATAACTATTGTCAAATCAAAGAAACCATAAAAGATGAAAACAGAAATGCCCTTTATTAATTTTATAAGAGATAAACTTGCAAATAATCATTTAACATAGAAAAATGCTTAAATTGTTTGTGAAAGAAGGCACTTGCAAACTTTATGATCTACAGGGACTTCTGTGTTTCAAAACACTTTTAACACTTTAAAGTACCCAAAACAACCAACCATGAACTGTCTTATTCCTTACAAACCTGTCGGTTAGTGTGAAGCTCCATGTCATTATCTCTCATCTTTTTTGCAACTCCAAATGTTGCTGGTCCCTTTGCTAATCCTCCATATCTACAAGATAACTGATTATTACTACTTAAATCTCAATGTACATGTATTAATAATATACACAACAAAATTTCTCGATTCTGATTGGTTGAGAGCAAAGCTGTTTTTTGTAAACAAAGTGCAAAAAATAATTCAGTGCAATTTACTCTACGACTATAGCTATAACTTCGACTACAATGTGACTATGATTTCAGCCACGACTACGATTTTGACTGGAGTATGACTACAACTTCCAAGGAGTGTGACTACAATTACTATGACTACCATTACTACTACAATTATGACTTTGATTTTGACTTTGATGATTTTGAATACGACAACGGCGATTGTAACTACTACGATGACTATGATTACTACGACTGCAACGTCTACGACTACTACGATTACAACTATGATAACAACTACTAGGAAGAAAACGACTACGACTACGATTATGACTTCAACTACGATTGTGATGATGACTATGATTATGACTTCAACCTTGACTATGATCACTTGTTAATACGACACTGGTTCCTTTTATACTGATTAGACACTAGGGTACTTGCCCTGTTATTTTGCTGTGTATATTATTAAAAAGTAATCACATGACTTGTCGTTCAATTTTGAAAGAATATGCCCTCATGTGTTTTTCAACAAGCTCAAATTGTATTAGCCCGTATCTTGATACTTTTTGAAAAACCCACTTGTGCAAACTGTTTCCAAATTGAACTCGAAGTCATTTATTACCTATAAAAAATAATGTAATTATTGTACTGAATAAAAACCGGGTCATTTAATACAGTACTCAGGATGTTGTCTTGTATTTAAGAGTGACATATTTACAACTTTTTTTTGCTAAGATCCGCTTTTTCTATACAACATATAGATTTGAGTGAGGCCTTGCCAAGAGCTGACAATGAGGTATAATCTAAGTTTTGCCAATCTACAGCATCAACAAAGAACCCCATAAATCCACACAAAGGAATGAGAAAAAATCTCTGACCTTCAGTGGGATTCGAGCCCATGACCTATGAAATGGATCTACAGCACTCCAACTAACTGAGTTCCTGGGTCATCTGAAGTCATAAAAATATGCTGTTCTTCTCATAATCACAACATATGTAGAAGAAAAACCTGGCATAACTTTTTGTGTTGTGAAAGCAGATTTGTGGGTTTCTCTTAACGTTCAAAGTCTATGGAAGACTGGGACTTGAAACCAAGCTATAGGCTGTTGAGTTTTAGGCATTAGAACATACAAAGTCATGTAGTATAAGTATGAAAAAACTGAGTTCAGCCTTACTTCTCAGCAGTATTTTCTTGTTTCTCGATGGCCAACAACCCTTCCTTGACTTTTGAAAACACAATGGCAGCTGCTCCCTCCCCTTGTTAGCAAGAAAAGGTTGAAACCATTGTAAATCAATCAGTGTTAACAATCTAATACTGTATAATACTTATGCAGTAATATTACTGTATAATTGTTGTCATTTCTTCTTCCATCTATTAAAGGTACCTATAACCTCTTCTTTAGAATCATAAAGTACAGGGTGTTTCAAAATTTCTTCCAATTTGATATTGTTAGTATTCTAAACAAATCAGTTGATCATTAGAATAAATTGAGGTAGATAATTTATTGAAATAGCTAGTTGTTTATGCTAGAGTTCAAGCAGCCATACTACGATCATCTGGTCATTCTGTCAAAGCATTCATTAAATATTTTAACGAGACAGAGCATTGGGTGAACAAGTCAAAAAGAGAGTGCTTGGACGACCGTCCGGTTTAACCAATTATTGTGCTCAAAAAATTAATCAAGAAAGCAAAATACGAATGGAGCGATTCAACAAGAAAGACTGCCAAGAATCTTCAGCAGAAAATTATTGAAGGTTTGAGCATAACGCTCTGAAAATACATGACTAGAAAAGGCTTTTGAGCAAAGAAAATACCACTGTTACTTTGCGAAAAGCAAAGGAAAGCCCGTTTGAGATTCGCTAAGAAGTACGTGAAGCTGATAGCAGAGGATTGGAACTATTTTTTATTCACTGATGAGTACCCTAAAGATCTTTTCCATTTACCCTAACCCTAAATCGATATCATATGGGGCTCACAGGAATATGATGTTCCTCCAGCTTTCCAAGTAAAGCAAAGTGCGAAGGTGATGATTTGGGGTAGCATGACGGGTTGTGGGTTCACAAACCCACAGGCCAAACCTTAATTTGTGTATACTACACCAACCAAATTCTTGAGAAAGAAGTGAAACCATTAATATCAAGGTGTCAAGTGGCAGGAAACCCGATGGAGAGGAAGTTGTTTAACTCAAATGAGGTTAGTTCAGGATGGAACACAGGCTCAAACTTCACAGGCAGCCCAGACGAGGTGTCAAAAGAATTTGCCAACTTTATAGCTAAGGATGGCTGGCCAGCGAACTCTCCTGATCTCAATCCCATTAAGAACATCTGGAATATCATTAATGAGACAACATACAAAGATTCAGC
>JAOBRD020684052.1:0-14741 GCA_027575215.2 Hydrozoanthus sils
AAAGTATGCAGTTAAAACATGGGGTCAAAGTATGCAGTTAAAACATGGGGTCAAAGTATGCAGTTAAAACATGGGGTCAAAGTATGCAGTCAAAGCATGGGTCAAAGTATGCAGTTGAATCGGCTTGGTGGTGACAAGTTAATAGTTGTTGGATAGAAAGGAAAATATTCAAAGGATCTCCAAACACTCACTGAGGTCGTCTGCATCCTCTTCTGTTGTAGCTTTTGCTGCAATTCTCTCTGTTGCTGCAGCTCAAGTTGCTGTTGTAATTCCTTCCTTCTCTGCAACTCTTGCTGTTGCTGCTGCAGCCTTAACAGAGCTTGCTGTTGCTGCATGCGCAGTTCATTGGCTTTCTTCTCTTCCAGTCGTTTCTGCCTTTCTGCTTCTTGCTGTCTCTGTAGCTCCTGCTGGTTCTTCAGTATTTCTTGTTGTTGCCTCTTTTGCAGTTCTTCCTCCTGCTTCTTCCTGAAAGCATCTTCTTGTTGTTTCTGAAAAACAAAAGGTCGTATCAAGGAACTTAAAAGAAGTTACCCACATCAACAAAACTAGTTGTGGGCAAGTTACTCTGGGCCAAGTTATTCAAAGTTTGGTCAATTTTAACCCTGGCTTAAGCCAAATATCAAACAGTAATAGTTTTATATTCTCTAAGAAAAAATTACGGTTCTTACAAAATACTGTCTAAGAATTTCCATGGAAAAAACTTGTAAAATCCAAAACTACAGCTCAAATCAGTCTCTGCAAGGTTAGAAACAAGAACATAGGTTAAAAGTTTAACCCTGGGTTAGTGATAATCAAACTTTGAGTAACTGGACTGAGAAACAAGAACGTAGGTTAAACGTTTAACCCTGGGTTAGTGATAATCAAACTTTGAGCAACTGAGGCCAGATCTATTTGACATTAATGTGGATCTTGAGTACATTTAATATAATCTGTTATTATACATTCCCCAGGGCTGGGTTATTCAAAGCTAAAATTTAGTCAGTAATTTCATCTAGGATTCTTTTGGAATACTGTTGAGATTAAACACGTAAAAAACTTGTCAATTCCAAATTTACAGCTCAAATCAGTCTCTTTAAGGTTAGTAACAAGAAGGTAGGTTAAAAGTGTAACCCTGGGTTAGTGATAATTGGCCTTTGAACAACCGGGCCCTGGTTAAATTACAACATGTGTCGCATATAAAAGCCTACCTTGGACCCACAATAAGAAAGTCTTCTGTATCACTTTGTTAACAGGTGCTGAAAAGTCCTGATTGGGACCCTAGTACAGCACTGTATTCATTATTTAAGCACTGTTTGTGTCAAAACAATAACAATGGTGGTTTATTTCATACTTGCTGTAACAAAGTATGCAGTGAATTTTTCATGCAGAAGTGACAAGGCAGCAACAAACTGAGCTGGTTGTCAAGAAACACACAAACTCAATAGTATTACCTCAGTTTGGTAAGAACTTAAATACAAACCCTCAATAGTTCTTCTTGTTCCCTTCTCTTTTTCTCTGCTTCTTCTCGTTGCCGTCTTCGTTCCTCTTCCTGTTTCTGTAGCATAATAGCTTCATGTTGCCTTCGACACTCCTCTTCTTCTTCTTTCTGTCTTGCGGCTCTAGCCTCAGCTTCCTGCTTTTCAAGTTTCATCTGTGCACAGCAGAATGAAAAAAGGTACCCACTGAGATGCTTTGTATCATTCTTTGATTTGCTTTATAACATTAATCATTTTCTAATGTTTGTTTTTCTATCTTTTAAATGTTTTTTTTTTCCATGGAACAAATCCACGTTTCAATCAACATGATAATCTTCAGAGAGGTCAAACTCTGACATACTGTGGTTAACCAATGGCAAGCTTAAGAAAAACTTAGAAAGAAAAAAACGTGACAAGGCCAAAGGGCAATCCATGTTTCTGAGAGGAGTGTTGGCAAGTGTGGGGGACTGAGATTGGTATTGCCCGGCTTGTCTTGGGTTGATCCATTCACAAGCTCTACTACTGTAGTTGCCTCAGTAGCGCTTACAGCACTTGCCATGTGATCAGGATGTTGTGAGTTTGATTTCCTCTTGGGACAGTTTGGGTTTTCGTTCTCGGTTTCTCCTACTCTTGCCTTTGGTTAATCAAAGCTTGCAAAAGTCTGACCTCTCCGAAAATGATCATTTTTCCTTTTTTTTTTTTGTTTAGTTGTTTTGTATTATTGTATTTATTGATTTGCTACCCTTTAACTGGGTTGATTTTTACTTTATATTGAGTTGTTTTTTATCAATTGATGATTTGTTTTCTTTTATTCAGTGAGTTGTTAAACTTTACTATTTATTTATATACAATACTTTCTATTGTTTAAACAAGTTGTTTTCTATAATTTATTGTTCTAGTTTCTTTTAATGAACTGTGATCTACTTTTGTTGTTTTCTATTATTTACTGATTTCCTTTTTGTTAATAACTGTTGCTTCCTAAGCAAATGCATACCAATGCCCACATATACTGAGAGCTAGGCCAAGCATGATAACAGCTTCAAACTTTTATGTTAGCCCCTGGGGTATTGTAACAAGTTCCTAGTAGGTGCCACTCTTTAGAAGTAAGGTATGCAAATACTATGTCCAACTGACATCATAACAAATCTTCAAGTAGTCTTAAAAGTAGTTGTCAATGAAGGAATGATTAAAATCATTCACTGAATTGTTTTACCTTTGTTTCTCTTTCTTTAGCTTCCTCAATTCTCTGAATTTCTTGGAATGACTGAACTTTCTTTTTGCTAAGAAATGAGAAAACTCCACTCAGATGCAAAACACTGCAATGAAGGCCTCTACTATATATATGTTAATATTAACATCTGCGTGGAACTAAAAAAAAATATGCAGTTTGAAATACTCTATATATTCTTGGCTTCTAATAGAGGCCATATAGAGGGTGTTTCAAAGTTGCTCAAAGTTACAAATTAAAATGCTTCATCAAGAGAGCAAGGGCATTCTATTTGAACCCTTCCGTCCCTAAAAGTGGCCAACATTCACTCTGCTAACTCTCATAACTTATGTTCCAGTATTAATATGAGTAGTTTGGGAGAATTTTGTAACTCATCTTTCAGAGTTTTTGGTTGACAATCAAATTTCATGTTCTCAGCACTGATCAGCTTGTTTTCTATTGTTACTTTTGGGAGAATTTACCCTTTCAGCCCCAAGCATGACAAATATTAAAAAGTTGGTAAATTCTCCCAACCATGCCAATTCTTACTTTTTGTAACCGGTTTGGGAGAATTTACTTTCCACCTTCAAGAGTTTGACTTGTTTGATCAATTCCGATTTTCTCATTAGAAAGTGACCTACTGTATTTTCTATGAGTTATGTAAGGAGAAGTTAGCTGTTCATAAATGGGGACGAATTGGTTGGAGGCTGAAGAGTGCTGAGTGAAAGAGTTACATGTAACTAGGCCCTCGAAAGACTAAAACTGTGGCTACATGGTGCAACATTGCATGCAATGTTGCAGTAGTAAGATCGGTGTCTACTTCGCACAACGTTGTGAGCACCAATTTTAGGCAGGCAATGTTGCACTTTGAAGCAACTGCTTATGTCCCGATTCCTTGTAAAGACCCCAATCCCAATATTTCCAATAGTGAATAAAAAGGGTTAAAAATATTAAAGCCAGATGGCAAGAAACATTTTCTTTTTATTTCCTAGAGAGTTTCAAACAGCCTCCCAAGATTCAACTCAAAGAATGATATCAACTTAAAAATCGTCCCAGCTTTTTAGCATGGTTTTTATGTTAATGCTTAGATGACTTACCCTGCTTCTGTATCCCAGACATTAGCACCTGATGATGTGACTGCTGGAGACCAAGGACCAGGGGACACAACGTTGGGTGTGCTTTGGGTGCTGGATGTTGGACCCCAGATAGAATCAGATGCCAGCTGCAGGTTCTGAGGTCTGTCCGAGAGTTGACTTGCCTGTGTTGTTTCTGTTTGGTCAGGAGTTGACTGTGGGGGTGATGCTTGTCCAGGGGATGTGCCAGGGGGGGTATGTGGATGAGGCTGTAGCTGCTGTAGTTGTGTAGCTTGTAGTTGCTGTGAACATTCCAGTGTGAAATAATGAGATAAATTTACAGCATATCAATCCTTTTAGACCAGTGTATTGGTTAATTCTTATATTTTCATATGAAGTAAATCATTTATTTTGTACTACAAAGCAATGCCTATAGGAAGTTTGCGCCAGGTACAGTATAATGTAAGCCCTTAACAAAACATAAAAAAATTCATGTTGATACCAAATTCATAACAAGTACAAGCAATAGACATAAAACATGGTACTTACGCTTGAAAGGAAAAAGTTATGTCAGGTTACTTTTAAATAGGTGACGATCTCAATTCAGCAATTTTCCGCAAAAAAAATTTTAGCCAAAGATGTTCTTAAAAACCAAGTTCTTATCTGTGAGCTATTACTGTGGACCTGAAGAGGTCTTTACAAGACAAAAATGTTTGTTTCAAATTAATTTTATTACCATTTTGATATTTTATACATATAGGTTATTGATGTTCTTATGTCTACAATCTCTGTCACCTTATAAGTCTCTTTGTACCAGGACTTTATAAGACAAAAATGTTTGTTTCGAACTAATTTTATTACCATTTTGATATTTTATACATATAGGTTATTGGTGTTCTTATGTCTACAAACTCTGTCACCTTATAAGTCTCTTTGTACCAGGGAAAGTAATGTACCTGTATGTGGTGTGACATTAGAGCTTGCTGTTGAAGGAATTGTTGTTGCTGAAGATAATGCTGCTGCATGAGCTGCTGGTACTGGCGCTGCGCAAGGAACTGTTGTTGCTGCTGCTGCTGAATATGATCTGGAACACCCTGGAGAATAATGAGTAAAGTTAGACTGGGTGATTCAAGACATTAGAGACTTTCAGCATGAGATGTCTGTGTTGCTGTGGAGACCAGCAAGTGACGCTTACTTGTACACATCATGCAGTCGTGGTGATCATCACTGGGGTGAAGAGGTCTTGGTAGCCTCCATGACAATCACCACATCTGCATGATGTGTGCAAGTGATAGTTGGTTTCCAGTTGTCCTATGTGGCAACATGGACGTCTCATGCTTAAGGTCTCTAATGCAAGTTACCACAGAAAACCAATGGCTACTTTAAGGCGAATCAGGAATAGGAATACATGGAATAAAAACTTTGTCTGATTCTTGTGGCTGTTTTTCCAGCAAAGTTTTTCCAAAACATTTGTTGGTGATAAAACTCTTTATGAATTAAGGCCCAAGCGAATGTGCCCTTAGCCCACCAGTAGACATTTCAATCTTCTCCTTAACACTGCCTCTAATATGGCCTTTGTTTTACCATAAATGCAGTTTTAAACATGTTGGAAAACATTAAATTTTAGATTCTTTGTTTTTCAGTTCTTGGTATAATTTATTGTGCCTTTCCTACTTTAAAAAGTTGATAGTTTTTAAATGGTCTTTATCAGAAGTTTTTAAGATGCTGAAGTTTTAACCTGGCATTAGCCCTTCGAAGTTCCTCACCTTAAATGATGGTGGTTGTTTTCCAGGAAGAAATGGCACTCTCCCCCATCTCTTGATCAGTTCACCTGTGGCAGCACAAAGCTTAAAACTTTAAAACAACTGTGGTTGAACAATCAAAAAAGGTATAGGAAAGCATGCTTATTGCTCACTGTTTCTTTTCACATGGTTTGCATGAAAAAGAACCCAATCTCAGTCATTGTTAACTAAAGGATCTGGGGCAAAATGATGTAACTTTTGACAAAGTTGTCAAGTCTCTTGAGAGAGTTTGGCAATCCATAGTGATACAAAGTCAAATTGTTTTTGCACTAAAGAAAAATGACATACCAGTTAAATGACTATTGGTCAAGTTCTCAACTGTGCCTACTTTATCACATTATCTCTTTACAACCATTGGGAGAGTCAAGCATTTCAAATAAAACCACTTGTTTTATTCTTGCACTTGGTTCTTCATTTTTATTCCCAATGGTGTTGCTGTCATCATTTTCATTGTTAATGTTATCAGAGATTTCAATAAATTCAAACAAAGGTAGGGCAGGGTGGCACACCAACAATTTATAAAGTCAATTTTTCTTAAGAGTATGTGTAAACAACTTTTTAAAAAAACAAGGTATAACAAAATAAAAACAAAAAGACGTTAATCTGCTGCCATTCCATCAGTGAAACACTGGTCAATGTTACCAAAAAAAAGTCAAGCGTGAAACTGTGTAGTTACTAAAAGTTAACCAGTATTAAAAACGTTCTAAACTTTTCAATCACCCTTATTCAATTTTGTATTTTTTAATAAAATATATACA
The DNA here is from genome assembly GCA_027575215.2 of Hydrozoanthus sils. Classification (NCBI taxonomy): domain Eukaryota; kingdom Metazoa; phylum Cnidaria; class Anthozoa; order Zoantharia; family Hydrozoanthidae; genus Hydrozoanthus; species Hydrozoanthus sils. Next base: position 6,295 of record JAOBRD020684052.1, read on the forward strand.
GATTTGCCAGTCAAGACTTACTTCTTCAACCTGAAAGTACTAAGCCTCTTCGAAATAAAAACACATAACTCGTATTTGGCTGTGCCAACCATCTTTAAGATTACCTAGAGGCTGGAATGCTTCATCAATGCTCCTCCTGACCAGCAGGTTCATGGTGAAATAGCCATGGCTGAACCAGTCTGACATCTCAGAATTTTTAAAAGGCCCTTCGATTAAAATACATAGTAAGAATATCAGTACAACATACAGATTCAAGCGAGCCCTTACCACTAGAAATAGGGAACAATCCAAGTGTTGATGCTGTAGATTAGAGATAATTGGATTGTTCCCAGTTTCCACTGGCAAGGCCTCCCTTGAATCTATAAAAGTTGCATTTACACATATGCCACTCAAGGACAACACTATTTGGTTTAGAGAGCATCAGTGTTGTCTATGATCCTATTAGCTGCAAAACAAGTGGTCTAACTTAAAGATCCATCCTAGTTAATCAGGAGAATTTTCAGAAAAGTTCAACAAAATACACAAACTATGCTAGTTACAAAGCATCAACAGAGGACTCAAAGAAGTCTCACCTTGCATTTTTCCCTGTGGATCTGTGTAAAACCATTGCACTTCTGAGTCAACTGGACTCTGGACTGGGGGAGGGGAGGGTTGGGTAAATCTGCTTTCATTAATTGTTGCTGGACTTGATGACTGTGGCTTCTCCTCTTCCTGTTAGTCAAGTCAATGGGAAAATATGTTACTCAAAAAAATGCACTTGCAACAAGATTCTTTTCCACATTGCTGGTTTCCTTCTTTTTATGGCAGTTTTCAAGAACCACATACAACAAAATATTAGGAAAAAAAATTCAAGAACAAAAAAAATCCATAACTTTCCAGGACTATCTAGCAAATCTACAAGTCTTGGATTAAACTGACCTCCTCGTCAAGTGAAGCAACTAAATTCTCGGCCGCCATAGTCAGATGTTCCATGTTAGGCTCATCATCTGCAGTGTGACTGTCCTCAGCCTTGGGCTTCGCTTGTGATGTGACTGATGATGAAGTTTTGGTGTCTGTTGTTACACTGGAAGTATCAGGAACAAGAGAAGCTCTTCCCAACTCTGATGGTGGAGTAGAAGCATTTGACGAGGAATCATTCTTTGAGTCTTGTAAATTTTTCAATGGTTGAGGTGCTGGAGGTGAAAGCTTGCTCTCAGGTGGAGGGGAGGGAGTTGGTGATGGTTTCTTGAGAAATGTTGGTGATTCTTGTTTTGCAGTTTCAGGATGACTTCTAACTTCTGGTGGTTCTTCTTCCTTGTTTGTGTTATCTGCTGACATGGAATCAATACAGCTAAAAATTAAAGCCACAAGATCCTTAGGTTACATTACCATATCTGCCAACCCCCAGAGTTCCCAAATCGTGAGATTTTATGTTGGCCCTTTTTTGGGGTGGGGGAAGGTGGGCAATGAAGGGATGCAAGGGACCTCAAGAAGTTATAAATACAATAGAGACAGTAAGATGGGGGGGGGGGTGTTCAAATTAATCCCTTTAAAATTTTTGGGATTTGAATTTGGCCAATGGGTTTCCAAATGCTTCCACACAACTGTTCTATGGTTCTGAATATTAACTAGGTGATCTGATCACTGATGATGTTATCACTGTAAATCACAAAAGTTTTATTTTGCATTCAAACTTGAAAATTGGTTGAAAATTTCACTAAAGGTAACAAATTTTTCTGGTGATATTTACTTCTTTTAAATCCATTGCCTAGTTAGAAACTGAGATATGTTTAATTCATCCATAATAATGTACATAAAGAAGCCAAACATATACAATCATTAAGTTAAAGTGTTAATAACCTTTGAACACACTGAAGCTCTCTTGCTTTGACAACTTTTTATAATTATACTTAATGTCATAAGTTAGTACCCAAGTCTCTCATTCACATAAGAACATAATCACTTCCTTATAACTTAGTAAAAGGTGCATGGTTATGTTATCATTAATTCATAGTCGTACACAGGTCCCAAGTCACCTGCATTTAGTAGGCCAGACCTGCTGACCTGCCAGGTTAGTAGAAAAACCTGCAATTGCCTTTAGACTATGTGCTTCCCACCAAATCTGTCAAATCTGATGGCTAAATTCTTTCAATTTTTTATAGAATCTCAGAACATATTTGAATGCTACAATGATAGGTTACATTAGCTTGGTTGACGAACAGAGATGGGTTTTAAAGGCAAAACAAAATGTTACAATTTGCGTGCCTTTTGCAACTTAGCTAGCTTCTTCATAATTGGCTGACGACAGAGACAAGACTATACTGCCACAAGCACACAATGTAAGTTTTGTTGATTCATGGTGTTTTGTCTGGATTATTGTGACATTACAAGCAAAGATTTTTGCTTTCACAACATTCAAACTTCACTTGTGTCACTGAAAATCCTAAAAAGCGGGGGATTTGAGCCGATAAGCAGGGGACCAGGAGAAAGGGTTGAAAATCTTGAGACTCACACCTAATGCAGAAGGGTTGACAGCGCTGCACTACTAACTAGCTAAATCCTACATCAACTGGAATGGTTCAAAACACCAGGAAAGGACTCGCACATTAGCACAGGTGAGGGAGAAAGGCTCGCATAAAAGCAATTTGACAATCTGTCTAACCAAAAGACTGGCATAAACTAACAACAACAATAACAACTTAACAGCAACTAGTTTACTGTTTCATATGATCAAATATTCTTCCAAAACTAATCTTCTCCACAAAAATAACCTGTTTAAAGTGCATACGAAGTGAAAAGTTTTATTTCTTCAGTGGATAGATCCTGTTAAATGAGTGAAAACATTTTTAGTGAAATAGCAGTGATAACATTTTTTCAAACTCTTTTATGGTTCTTGAGATACTAACATTTAATGTTTTCAGCTGATGACACCACTAGCGGTTCTGACCAATTTGATTTTTTTTTAATTTGCCTCCACATAATTCTAAGCCAAACTTGGGCTGACAATGTATCTCAATATAGATAGTTCATCAGTCCAAGTTTGGCACAAATCTATCCAAAGGTTATGGATTGGCAGCAGATTTTCAAAAAATGCAACTTTGTCGGAACCAAAATATTAAAATTTAATGTTTATAACATCTTGGAACCATAAAAGATATTGTCAAGTTTTTCACTGCTATTTCTTATTTAGTAAGATCTATCCACTGAAGAAATAAAACTTTTCACTTCATATCCACTTTAAATTTAACTTTCGTCAACAAACCTTGGTTATCACACTACTAAACTTTCTCTTATAGTGAAAAGAGTTTACAAATGGAATAGAGAGAGAAATATGTTCCTAACTGAATGAGAGACCTGGGTACTAACTTATGACAATAAGTATTTAATCATATAAGAGTTGTCAAAGTAAGAGAGCTTGAGTGTGGTCTAGGCTTGTTAACACTTTAACTAAAATGATTGTATATGTCTAGCTTCTTTATGTACATCAATATGGTTGAATTAAACGTGTCTCACTCTTACTAGTCTTGAATCGGACTAAGCAACAGTCAGTTTTTGCTTAGTGACTTGAGTGAACTAGAGGAGTATATTTCATTCCTTTTACCCCCAAGAGTACCTAGAGATGAGTTTGGAAATTCTCATGACTTGTGTCCCTTCTGTTTTAATGGGTGGATTGGGAGAATTTGGAAGTGAATCTTCTAGAGCTTTAGAAGATGGCCAAATTCACATTCTCAACACTAATCAGAATATTTTCTATTGTTACTGTAAGGAGAATTTAGATGTTGACAAATGTTGCAGGAGTGAAAAGGTTACAAAACATTTAGTACTTGGCTCTTTCATCAAACCTTTTCCTTTGCTCTTTTTAATTTAACACATTATTTTCAGTTCAGCACTTAAAAGTACAGCAGTACTCAATAACAAAAATTTAATAATATATTTACTGTTTTCTAAATATATAGTACATATCTGCTAGTTCCTTTATAGTGGTCAAATACAACTGAACTACAGTACAAAAAATGTTTCCATACAAATCTCTTCCTATTACCACACTGTTATTACTGATCTATTACTTCAGTATTAAAATAAATATTATCACTATTTTCTATAGCCAATCAACAGGCATTTTTGGTTTTGGTGAATATTTTTCTGAGCCTCTAAAGTAACTGTCTTTTAAAACTTTGTCAAGTGTTAAAAAATCAATTTAGGTCAATTGAGGAAAAAAGATTATTATTAACACCACTATCATTAACATTTTTACAAATATTACTTTTACAATTTCTAGTTGAGCAATGAGAGTACAAAAACAGATCTACGGCCAGTAACACTATACCTTTTTTGATTGGGCTTGATATAATTTCTTCAGTTTCATCTAATGTATCTATTTTCCGTTTATCAAGAACTTTAGATTCTTCTCTGACCTTGTCTTCAACCTAAATGCAATATCAAAATAAGTGATACAAATGCCCGCAGCAACTGCCAGCAGATATCAAAGGGGGAGAAGCAAAAGGGGCAACAGAAAATATTTAGCTGGGATATGTAACAGATTACTGATTTGAAGAACACTGTTGCAAAATTCTAAATACATAAAATTTGGTACATATATAAAGCCGATAGATTTTAGTTGGCAACAAAAAGTGTATGGCTATGCACTATTAAAAGTTAAGTGCAAACTTTATTGCTAAGCTACTAATAAAACATTAAATTGCTGCATTGACAGGACAAGGCACCATTCATTTTTTAATAGGAAAAGTTGAGCAACTACACACCCACCCTATTTTACAACACAAAGAGTCAAGGGTTAAAAGAACAAGCTGTTGTCTTTTCCTGTAACAATGACCTAAATAAGTGCAAAGGAGTTTTACCTTTAACAATCAGACAGAATAATAAACTAAAAGTTCACCTTTTCAGAATCATTTTTCTGCAAGAGACTTTCATTTTCACTTAATATATCACCTTTACTTCTTTCACCATTTTGTTTCTGTAAGTTAGACAAACAAAATGTATCAGTTACACAAACAGTAGTCAGCACCTGGGATGTAACAAGGGGAGATCCCGGAGTGTGAAAAATCTATGACAATCTGTTGAGCACCCTTGCTTTGTTGCTATGATCATATAAATAACAAAATGTAGTAGTACCATAGATGCTGTAATTTGTGGTACTAGTAAAAAAGACACGCACTATTAAAAAGAAACAAGCAGTTGCTACACAGTCTTTCAATAGTCTAAATTATAGTCAAAACCATGGTCATCGGAGTAGTTGCAATCACATAGTCTTACTCAAGTTGTCACAGTCAAAATCGAATAGTCATTGTAGTATTCGTCGCAGTCATAGTAAACATCATTGTAGTCTTACTCCAAGTTGAAGTCGTCCCCCAAGTTGAAATTGTAATCGAAGTTGTGGTCAAAGTCATAGTTGCATTGTAGTCAAAGTTGTAGTTGTAGTCATTGTCACAGTCTTGGGGTAAATTGCACTGAACTAACACTTTTTGCACTGAATTAATTCTACCAATCAGAATCTTGAAATTTTGCTGTGCATATTATTAAAGGATAAATACCAATCATCACTTGAAAGATTCTGTCAACAGAGATCATTTTCTCTTAACTACCAATTTGAGGAAAGAAAACATTGTTAACAAATCCAAGTTTTGGATCAAGAAATGAGGCAAATCTTGTAACATAATTTTGATTTCATATCATTTTATGAAACAAGGTTTCTTAGTGCATTTTTTTTGATAGTTAATTAAAACAGCTCTAGGTGTCAAAATACTTTATTGTTGGTTTTAAATTCTAGATGAAGTAAGCCTCACGATATTGCAAGCTTGACCAAATGTCAAATGAAAATCATTATATTCTATCTAAAAGAAAATTAATGTTCTAATCATCTTCCAACAAAACTGTAGTCATCTATCAAAAATGGAGTCTTGAACCAATAATTTATAATAGAGTAAAGCAGCTAAAGCCATTTACGATAAGCTAAAGCTAAATCCTTTCTCAAGCCTAAACAACTCATAGGGCCAGCGCGTATCTCTGGTTTCTGTAGTGTTAAACAGATGATAGTCTCTGACTCCCCCTGGGCAGGACGTTAATCCATCACAGGTTAGCCCCCAGCAGAACTGGTACTCATTTATACAGCTGAATCAACTGGAACAAAACCAGGTAAAGTGTCTAGCTCAAGGACACAATACAGTGGTCTGGCTGGGGCTCAAACTTGTGACCCTAGGATTATGAGTTGAACACACTAACTACTTGGCCACTGCACCTCCAACAGTTGTAACAAATGTTGTAAAGTTTGAACATTTTAAACAGGAACACCTCTGCACAATACTCACCCTTTTAGACATAAAAGCTCCAGAAGAGTCAAAAGTACCAACAGTCTTTAAATCTACACTATCATCATTGCTCCATTCTGGAACATGTTCATTCCATCTTACTTCTTCCTCCCTGAATGAGCGTCGACTCCCCCTTGCAACTTGCCACTCATCGTCATGGTAGCTACTACTCCTCTGAAAAGACTCTCTTGTGTTCCATGATCCTCTTCCTCTGCTTGACCCTATATACCACCATAAAACTTACAAACACAGCTAAATACTAAATACAATAATAATGATAATATGATAATAATAATAATTTATTAATAATAATACTTTTCCTGTGCAGGCTATACAGCCTGTTACAGTACTGCCCACCAGTAACGTAACCTCTACTCGCGAGTATGAGTCGCGAGTCTAACAAGTAATTTTTGACGCATGAGTACGAGTCTATAATGAGCAAACTCAAAACAATGGCAACTCGTTTCACTCGCTGCCCGGTACTCTGAGCCAAACGAGTCGGAGTGATAAATAGAATACTATAGAATTGCTTTGTTACATGTATGTTTCACTTTTTCATTATTAGAAGAAAACACTCTCAATATCGAAGAAAACTGAGGTAACTGAAGATCGTTTCGAGCTTATATAAACGTGAAACTAAAAATCTCGCAACTTACATTTTACATGCATCTTAAAAACACAGATTCAAAGTTCGTCAAACAGTGACTACCAAACACTTTTTGAGCTGTCTTCTTACTGTTTTGTCACTTTCCCTTGTCTTTTCGAAACTCCAAACAAAGTAGAAACTTGTACTGCACGACAGTTATTTGTGAAAACTTGTCCCTGATAATTCTTCACCGATATCATGCTGGTGTCACGCCACATTTTAAAAATTGCAACTTTGGACTTTTGGCCATGGACTTTTCTCCCTCCAACAACTTTCAAAATCGCTACTTAAAACATTTGAGCTAACTTGATAAAACAAGAAACTTGAAAAAGCTGGTCTGACTCTTGCGACAACAAGAAAGATCGGTGGCATCTTTATGTCTGCCACTCAAACACATGTCGAGACAATGTAATAATTGTTTTTGCATCACTATACACTGACTGGTTAAATGAAAAAGATGATAGTGGTGCTGATAATAATCTTTTTCCCTAAATTGACCTAAATTGATTTTTTAATAAGAAATTCAATATGATAGAGCTATCTAGTCAAAAAACTCTGTCAACAGATCAAGCAGATTTTGTTTTCAGCATTCATTACGTGGTCGCAGCCTGACGCCACTTGAATGGCTTTATCGATTTTATTTCACTCGTAGTAGTTTCATGCTCAAATGCCACAAACCCTCCTTGATGCATGATCTTTCAATAATTATAGCTAATAACGCCTATGAAAATGTTGATTCAAAATCATTCTGTTCATATTAACTTTCACTTGAACTGTAATCACATCTCTTACAAATTCCTTTCAGTAAAAGTGTATGATCAAAACATTTAATGAATGCTTATTCGAGAAAACAACATTTTCACTAAATTCTCAAGGCAATGTTTTCGCATCGATGCTACACTCTGAATTGCGTAAACCTAAAAGAAAACTGTTTAAAAACCAGCATTTGGTTTACAAGGTCATATTTTTAAAAGAAATTCAAATCAATAGAGCGGTCTATTATAAAAAACTTGTCGAGACTTCGAGAGATCAAGCAGTAGATCGTTTACAGTACCTCATTGCGTGGTCTTGGCTTGACAACATTTGAATGGATTTTTCAATGTTTTGACTTCGTTCGTTTAAAGAGTTTTTCATTTTCAAAGTCAAATAGAGATCACAAACTCAAACCACTTAGTAAAGTTATCTTAATATAAATTTCTTTTCAAAAAACGCTCTTTGGGACTTTTTTTTTTTAATAGATAATATCTTATTGTATGAGTTTGTAATTATTCACTTTGATGCGCTTCATGCTAAATTTAATAGATTCAAAACAATTCGGTGCGTTGGCAAGTAAGTACAACCAGAACTAAATAATTTATGATCACCTTATAAAAAGAACACTGAATTGGTTAAATGAAAAAGAAAACTGTTTGAAACCTGAAGAAATTCAAGACGATCAAAAGACTGTCGACATATATCAAGCAGTACTTTGCTTTCAGCATTCACTGCATGGTTGC